>JARJDU010038166.1:0-22294 GCA_030264695.1 Lissagria laeviuscula | reverse complement strand
GATCACCTAGTTTCAGTGTAAAATGTCGAATTTCAGACAAAGCTATACTAATGATTCAAGTATTTATTATTTATAACTATAACAGTATGAAAGTGAAACTCATGCTCCCTAAACGATAACCTATGAACAAGAAGTGTCATGATTATTAATTAGTTAACTCGGTTGACATTTCAGGACTGGTGCATTGTTCTCCGTATATGTTGGTAATGAATCAGTGCAGCATCCTCGTCCTGCATAAATATAATAACACACTTTATATATGGAGCTTTAAATAGTCGCTTGAAAGCTGTCTTCACAAATCACTAACTTTCAATTGTGTCCACGATGTCCATCCAACCACGCACTTATCAAAAACCAACTCACTTTATGAAAGAAACATTATTCTGAAGATATGAATTATCAACCTTGATGGACCCAGAGGCGTAACTCTGGGAAGTGGGCAAAGGGAGACAGATGTCTCCGAGCGCAGCACCTAGGGGGCGCCAAATCGATGTAACTTTTTAACTTTTATAGATTGAGAAAGCATAAAGCAAGATACAAAATATCATAAGTGGTGGTGAGCTTAAAAAATAAGGTCGACGCCAACAAATGGACTCATAATCAATTCAACCGGTGTGAAAATAGTAGTCCACTCAGTAGCGGTGAGCTAAAAAAAGGTCACCAAATCAAAAAATTTTGGCCAAAATATATTTGTTTTTATATATTTTAAGGCACTCAAAACTTTCACTTGTTCCCGGGCGCTGGCAACCCTAGTTACGCCCCTGGATGGTCCTGGTAGAGCTGAGTTGTCAACACTCATATCAATTTCAATTATCCATGTGTCTGTCATCCTCTGCATAATTTAATTCAGGCTTAATTCGTACCCACAGACATCCAAGATTTGTTTTTCATTCTTGTTATAGTATAATTCTTTTTATAAATTATATAAATTAATCAAATCTCTGATATGAATGTAATTTTTCTATCATAATTCTTAGTAGTAATGTTATTTTATTTTTTATTTTGCAGCAGGATCCGAACACAGCGTTCCTGAAAGCAGCAAGATCCGGGCAATTAGACAAGATTCAGGAGTACTTAGATAGCGGAACAATCCGTGACATAAACACCTCGAATTCCGTAAGAAGCATATACTGCACTGGTTTACATCGTTAATCTCTATCTGACGCATTATAGTTTAATCAAGGAATGCGATGTGTTTTGTCTCTTCTTTCAGAATGGCCTCAATGCGTTACATCTAGCGGCTAAAGACGGGCACGTCGACGTCGTGCAAGAGTTACTCAAGAGAAGTGCAATCGTCGACGCGGCTACCAAGAAAGGAAATACAGCTCTTCACATTGCGTCATTAGGTAATTAAAAATCTGGTTTCTATCTCTCATATTCCGAGTCTATTCTATTTTATTTGTACAAGTGGTGAGGAGTTTAAATGCACTGATCATACTGTTATTGTACAAGTGGATCAGACATATTATGAATGCTCGATACGTATTCTATTCTAATCTCATACGCTCTGTGGTCACATATGTATGTGAAACATGGGCATTGACCGTTGATTTGGAGGAAAAGCTGAGGGTTTTCAAGCGATGGATATACTAAGAAGACCAAGAATGAACGACGAGCAATATGATTTGACGGACGGAGCAGACATTGTAAAGTTTGCAAAGTCCCGGAGACTATCGTGGGCAGGACATCTTGAAAGAATTGATGAAGGAAGAACGGCGAAGCGGATCCTGGCATGAGTGCTCCAAGCCAAACAAAAGCGCACTAGTAAATTAGCAATAAAATATTAATAATGGGTAGTACAAGACATGTTTGCAACGCCGTCAGCGCCACCTACGATTTAAATTGAGTTTCTATATTCTAGTCAGACTTCTATAAAATAAAATAATTCTTAATGCAGCTCAGCTATCGGCTCACATGAGTACTTAAATATAAAACTAAAATTTTGATGTTTAACTATTTATGGCTATATGTAGTTGAATCAGTAAGTCCAAGTACAAATGGAATGCTTAGATGTTTTGTTCGCACTCAATTTAAAATTGGATTGAACTTGCTAGGTACTTGTTAAAGGCACAATGAACTAATGAAAGAGCAGGTAGACTAAAGGCCGGAGTACGCCAATGAATTTATTTGTCGTTTCGATTATTGGAGCGGAAATGAAACACGTGCATTTATTGATGTACGAATCGGGACGTCCGCACCGGCGAATCCGCACCTTTCCATTGTATTACTGCTATGACTGCTCAACGACGACGACAAAATTTCTCATCATCATCATCGTTGTTACTGTCCGTTTTGCTTGAACAATTTTAATGTCGCCGTGTTTTTCAAAAGTCTCATACACCAAGTGTCTAAAGCACATTACAAATTCTGTTTAGTTTATCCATTTGTAGTTAGTTATTGTTCTAGTAAAAATACAACTAATACAATTTCACTTTTTGTTGGTTTCTGGCAGCGGGACAAGAAGAAGTCGTTCGATTGCTGATCCAAAACGGTGCAGCCATCAACGTGCAATCGCAAAATGGCTTTACGCCTTTGTACATGGCAGCTCAGGAGAACCACGACGGAGTTGTTAAATATCTCTTGGCGAAAGGCGGCAATCAAACTCTTGCAACAGAAGTAAGTTCAAGCACATACAAGTTTCCCTTTAATTGTCTGATGGCCTTCTTCCTCTTGGTTCTTTACTTTCAATACCTTCTTCATTTTAGTTTTGGTTTTGTTTGCATTATTTACTCACCAAAACATTTATTACATTTTGTACGGTTTGCAGGATGGTTTCACGCCACTGGCAGTCGCAATGCAGCAGGGACACGATAAAGTCGTCGCAGTGCTATTGGAGAACGACACACGCGGAAAGGTCCGTTTACCGGCACTTCACATCGCCGCCAAAAAGGATGATTGCAAAGCCGCCGCATTACTGTTACAGGTGAGAGGATTCACACGTGCCGTCACACTCTACTTAAACTATAAGATCGCATATCCATCTATTAATTCACATTTTAATTTTAGAATGAACACAATCCGGACATTACCTCCAAGAGCGGGTTCACACCCCTTCATATCGCAGCGCACTACGGCAACGACAAAGTCGCCTCCTTGCTGTATGAAAAAGGCGCGGACATCAACTACACAGCCAAGCACAACATTACTCCCCTTCATGTCGCCAGCAAATGGGGTAAAATGAACATGGTGTCGCTCCTTGTCGCCAAAGGTGCTGACATCCAAGCTAAAACCCGCGACGGGTTGACACCTCTGCATTGTGCTGCCCGCTCGGGCCACGACCAAGTCGTCGACATGCTCCTCGAAAATGGTGCTCCCATGCACTCCAAGACCAAAAACGGTCTTGCGCCATTACACATGGCAGCGCAGGGCGAACATGTCGATGCTGCCAGGAGTTTGCTCTTCCATGGTGCTCCAGTTGACGAAGTCACCGTTGACTATTTAACCGCCCTTCATGTTGCTGCTCATTGTGGGCACATCCGAGTCGCGAAATTGTTATTAGAACGCGGGGCTGATCCAAATGCAAGAGCTTTGAATGGTTTCACGCCGTTGCATATTGCATGTAAGAAGAATCGAATTAAGATGGTGGAACTGTTACTGAAACATAATGCTAATATTGGTGCTACGACGGAGAGTGGTTTGACACCGCTGCATGTTGCTAGTTTCATGGGGTGCATGAATATTGTTATCTATTTGTTACAACATGATGCCAGTCCAGATATACCAACAGTGCGAGGGGAAACGCCGCTGCATTTGGCAGCACGAGCGAATCAGACAGATATCATCAGGATTTTGTTGAGAAATGGTGCTGCGGTTGATGCCAAGGCAAGGGAGGACCAAACGCCGTTGCATGTTGCTTCCCGACTGGGGAATGTAGATATTGTGATGCTGCTATTGCAGCATGGTGCTCAGCCTCATACTACTACAAAGGATCTTTACACTCCCTTGCACATTGCAGCTAAAGAAGGCCAGGAAGAAGTAATTGCTTTATTATTCATCCTTCTTTCTTGTAAAGTAATAATTAATCAATTGAATGCAATTTCTTTTTGTGATTTCAGGTTGCAAGCGTTCTCTTAGACAATGGATCTGATTTGACTGCAACTACAAAGAAAGGTTTCACTCCTTTGCACCTAGCTGCAAAGTACGGGCATCTCAAAGTAGCCAAATTATTGTTACAACGTGATGCTCCTGCTGACGCACAAGGGAAGAATGGCGTGACACCGTTACATGTTGCTGCACATTACGACCATCAACCAGTTGCTTTACTTTTATTGGATAAAGGTGCTTCGCCTCATGCTACAGCGAAAAATGGTCATACGCCTTTACATATTGCTGCCAAGAAGAATCAGATGGATATTGCCACCACTTTATTGGAATACGGTGCTCAGGCGGATGCTGAGTCAAAGGCAGGGTTTACACCTTTGCATTTAAGCAGTCAAGAGGGACATTCCGATATGTCTTCCTTGTTATTGGAACATCAAGCCAATCCAAACAATGCTTCCAAAGTAAGCAAACATTTAAATATAGTTCATTGCAATATCAATTTTATAAACAATCTAATTTAACTCTTTAGAATGGACTGACGCCATTGCATTTATGCTCACAAGAAGACAGAATACCAGTATCACAGCTTCTTTTACGTGCGGGAGCTCAGAAAGATGCAAGGACCAAACAAGGATACACACCGTTGCACATTGCTTGTCATCATGGACATGTTAATATGGTGCGGGTGTTAATCGAACAAGGGGCTGAAGTTAATCCAGCTACATCAGCTGGATACACTCCGTTGCATCAAGCCGCTCAGCAGGGACACGTTTTGGTTATTAGTTTATTGTTAAAGAACAAAGCGGATCCTAATGCTGTTACTAATGTAAGTTGATTTTCTTGACACTCTTTCTCAATCATTACAATTGACTAATTATGATTTATGTATGTGTCAGTCTGGACATACAGCCCTTGGAATCGCTAATAAACTGGGATATATCAGCGTTGTCGAAGAGTTGAAGGTAGTCACTGAGATCGATGTCACCACCACGACAACTGTCAACATCGAGGAGAAGTATAAGGTAGTCGCACCAGAAGCAATGCAGGAAACATTCATGTCGGACTCTGAGGACGAAGGAGGTGGGTGATTAGTTATTTACTATAGGCTTAAAGCGGGTATTTTGCTACAGGATTTTCTTGGTGTGATGATCACTAATGAGCTATTATTAAAACTATTAATTAAGCGTTTCTGGGGGTGTTATCAAGGCAGTCCTTCAATCTGCTATATTGAACTTTAATCCTGCTGCTACTTTTGTTTGTGTTTATTTCTTTGTTGGTATAACTTAAGGGTGGTGGTGTGTAATTGTTGCATGCAGGCGGTGCGGATGAGCCTGCTGTTGCTTACGGACGACCAACGCATGCTCAGCACGTTTATCTACCTTATTATCAAGGAAATATGAACTACACACGTGAGTAATATGGGACCCGTAGTGCTTAGCTATATATCCAGTGGCGGATTTAGTGCTGACAAGGTTCTAGGCGCATAATCAGTTTAAGGCCCCTCGTAAAGGGGTCCTAGGCACACAATTAGTTTGAAGCTCCTCGCATAGGTGCTTTTGCTACCACTTTCAGAATTTAGAGGCTTCTTGACTTGAGAGGCCCTAGGCGCGCTTCTCTTGCGCCTGTGATTAAATCCGCCACTGAATATACATTAAAACCTAAATCAACATGTATTTGGATTTTGTTCTTGTACCTTTAACCACTCTCTAAATTACTAATCAATTTACACACTTATCTATAATACTGGGCGCGGAGCGCTTGCTTATCTTATCAGCGATTGCAACGATCTACAACTTGATATGCACACATACACTCTTGCAGACATCAATAGACGACATCTCGTTCAGTACTAATTCAAACACGCCCAGATACAAAAGCCCTACAGTGTTTATTTCTATGTTATAATAATGTCCGAATCTGTTTCTTTAGGGGACGACTTAATGGGTGACCAACAACAATACAAATACATGACCGTTGATGACATGAAGTCACTCGGGGATGATTCGATGCGATTAGATGTAACTAACGACGAGAAGCATGACATGCGTAACTCGGTCGGTAAGTAGCGATCGCTCTTAATCGGTTAATTTCTTTCAATTCATGGACTGCTGAACTGCTGCGAGATGTATAGAGACTAATTCGATTTACTGCTTCCAGCGCACTCGTACAATAGTGACTATATCATTGCTCCGCAACACATGAAGGAAATGTACACGGCAGCAAATCACGCCGCTACTTATCAAACGCCGGATAATGTGGATATCAACAGGCAGCCGATTACTGTAGGGTAAGTATCCAAATTATTTTTTATTTTTTTGTTAAATTGTGTTTTGTTTTCTTTACTTCGATTGTTTAATTGTCGATTGTCGCGAAGACGGAGCTCTCTAAATGTCTGACTTTTTATATGCCAATATTGACCAAATTAAGTGCCCATCATGCTATTTTTGCATTTGCATACTACGCTACTGCTACCTAACTGAGAGAAGCAATTCAGTTGAAGTGCATTAATGTTTGAAATAACACGAACGCTACACTATCACGACCTTCATGTTTCCCGTGGATAATTAAACATGATTTGCGTACAACATCAACATCTTAGAATGACTGGCAATGGTGGAGATGAATGGATCAGAGGAAAACAGAAACAGCACATGTTTTCAATTTTTGCGATAAAGCAGCAGCCTTCGGCAGTATAACAACCGTGCTGTTTGTTATAAGTTTCGATTTCTTGCGTTTTACTTTTTGAAGGAGCGAAAAGTGGTGTTTTTTTTGTGTTAATGTTGTTTTATTTTTATTTGTTAATTTTTAAGTTGTTCTCTTATAATAATCTCTCTCTCTCTCCGAGTTTTATATTTACAATGCCAAGGCTGTAGTTTAGTTTGTTGCTTACGCAGTAACGAGTGGTCTGCGCTAGAGTGGTCGCTGTGCCGTCTGGGTGTCTACAAGCCTGGCATGGGGTTGTGCCGAGAAAGGTACCAGAAAACAAATAACCGAAACAATTGCAACAACGTATTTTACTAATTCTTTATTAAGTATTAAAAATAATTCTTTTCTAATGTGGATTTTCTAATTTAATTGTGAGAAGTTGTGATGATGATTTCTTGTTTGTTGTTTTATAGTTTGATTAATTACTCAATTATTTTATTTTATTTGTTTTATGAGCACCTAATTATTATTTATTTTGACACCACTAACAATGTATGAAAACATTTTGTTACAGGTGTACTATAATATGGAATGTATATGTGATTTTATTTTTGGTTTTGCCTTACATATGCATATGTAAATGTGTTAATAATATTTTGGAAACTGTAACAAAATGTGTATCAAAGCCTAAAACAACGAAGCGAGCCGAAAATAATTACTAGGTATGGATTTTAGGTACAATTCTGAAAAGAAAGTAAAGATTGTGATTGAGAGTACATTAAATATGAGTTGTTTATGATATTGTGGTGATTTACATTCAGTGACATAAGGGTGGTTCTATAAGTCCGGCTGCAAAAACAAAAACAAATGCAAAATTTGATTATATCGCTTTGTTCTTTGAGTAATAAACTTTTTTTTAAATTTTTTATGCCATCGGCCGATTCTCCTGACTGCTGCACCGTGGAAAAATATAATCGCTTAAGTAGGATAATTGAAAAATGTTAACCTTAAAGATAATGGTGACGTGTTAAAGAAAATTTTGATTTTTTGCCCCAAAAATCTGAACGAAAAGGTGCTTCGAGCATGGAAGTTTCAACTTATTGCAAAACGGCTACGTAGACGAGTAAACAATTCAATTTAGAATTCTGGAGTCAAAATCCGATGAAAATTGTATGTGCAGTTTGAAACGTATGTGGACTGCTAATTTCAAAAATACCGTATCGGGAAAAACGCGTTTGTAGTTTCGGTTTACATTTTATCTCTGCCCCTAACACACGAACGCGCACTCAACAGAACACTTTGTTACAAATTGCCTCATAACTCGAGAAAAAAGTTCCCGTAGAACTTAAAATAAAGTCTATAATAAAGTAGACGTCCCTAAGAACACTTAAAGCGAATAAAAAAAAATTATTTAGATGAATACCCGCTCAACTGTAACTAGCTAGGGGAGTGTTTCTATCTCAAATCATCCAGAAATGATGAAATTTGGCATGTTTTATGTCACAATCAACTGTATAATCGCTTTTATACTATTGTTAATTGCTATTGGAATGCAAAAATGTATTTAGATGCAAAATGCATATCAACATATTCTTAATTTAGTAAGAATTGTGATATTTGAGTCTTATATAAATTTGTTCCTTATTTTTTTTAGTCAGTGACTCATATTACACCATTATCTTACACTATCTATTAGGGTGCATATATGCATGATTCAAATATATTTACTTGCTGCATTTTTGTGATAAGACTATTTCAAGTTTTTTCGATAAAAAATCTTAAAACTCTAACTTTGCATTAATATTACTCACGTTGTATTTTCGATAAAAGCATTTTTGGCATAGTTTGAATCTCTTTGTGAATGTTTAAACAGAAAAATGATTATTCTCCGATTAATATTACCAAAGTTATGAATAATTTTCTTAAAACCGTCACGTTTACATCGGCTTTCCGTAAGTTTATCAATTTAGATCTCAGAAAATATCTAAAGATTAAAAACGAACCATTTGGAGAACAACCTTGCGATATAAATTTCATTCAAATCCGAGAACGGGTTTCATGGTCTGGATGATTTGATTTAGAATCACTTTGGAGTTAATTTTTACGCCACACTACACAAGCAAAATTATGCTGATAACATACGACGACATATCACGTTCTCTGGGGAATGCCAAAAATAGAAGGGAAAAAATGCAAAAAAAGTATTTATTTACATGAATCATCTATATTATATAATTTCAATAGAGATACTTTTTTGTTAAATACGACGCGCATGCCTAATAGCAATAGACATGCGCCTCGTTTGCATAATTCGGACTTATGTAAAGCGGACTTAAATCTTACATAATATTGCTTCAGTTCTTTGAATTAATACTTGTAAATAATAACTTTATTTATAGATGCAACATTAAATGTCAATATTTGCAAAGTAAATACCAAATTGGTATGTCTCAATTTCTTGACTATCAATCGATACTTTTAATACTTTCCTAGTACGGTACTTATTATCAGCAAATACTCGTACATGTTTTTATTTTTCAATCGCTGGGTTAATTCACCATCACCAGATTACTTAAGTAATTACTTTTTTTTGTTGATTTGATACATACATAATGCTAAACTTGTTGAATTGATTACGTTTGACATAACAATATTTAATGTTTTTATATGAATAATTTAAAATGAACAATAACGCTATTAAATCTGACTACTGTTTGTTTTCCGTTTTCTCGTTGGATTAATAGCAGAATTCCTAGTTGGAGGAAGTAAGTCGGAATGTTGAAAGCATCAAAATACTGAATCTTCACGTCACGTGAAAATGGAATGACTATATCTTAATTTTATGTCTGTTATTTTTTTGGTTTGTCTTTGATTAATTAACAATCTGCATTCATTAATCTATATTTGCAATTATTTACTCGTTCTCATTCAGTTCAGTTCAATGAAGTGCGCGCGAAAATATTCTGATTCTTGTTTGAGACGATACGCTTTGGTTGTTTTGAGCTTTGTTTCTGTCAGTCTTGTTGTTATATTATTATTTTATGATTTACGTTTGTATTTGGTTTTGTCACCAATACACCCATCGTCATAATCTACAAACACTGATATTACAAGTCTTACTGATTAGTGCACAACTTTTTCAAAATTCTCTGCTAATAATACAAGTAACTCACATTAAGCTTTTAATGATAATTCAGTACAATCAGTTTGACTAAAATACTCATTTTATAACAATCTAGACTAAAACAATATTTTTGTGAAAGGTGGAAATATGACAAGGGTATTACAACTTTTAGTAAACTCGTATGTGGCACATGAATTGATTTTAATAGCTTGCGCTTTGTATTGTACTATAAACAATCATCATTCGTCTAGCACAGCAATAAATATTAATAAACGTTTGTACAGGTACTGTGAATTCTTATGTTAATCATGCATTCTTTTCTCTTTCGCTAGTTTTCTTGTGTCGTTTTTGGTCGATGCTCGAGGTGGTGCAATGCGAGGATGTCGCCATTCTGGTGTGCGTGTTATCGTACCTCCAAGGTGTGCCGGCAGTCCTACGAGGATCACATGTCGTTACATTCGACCAAAACGTATGCCCCATCCACCACCATTGATGGAAGGTGAAGCTTTAGCGAGCAGAATTTTGGAACTAGGACCTGTTGGTGCCAAATTCTTAGGGTAAGTTTCCAAAAAGAAACAATTGTTTTGTCAACATAGTCGCTACGGACGTGAGACATTCTGGTAAAATACAGTACTTTGCAATGCAAGGATCATTATTGCGGCACACAACTGCGAGACTCTCACCAAATTCAGATCCGCCATTTGACGCAAGAGTTATCTGACCTACAGCCTAAATCTTGCATCATAGGACTGCAATTTTTAGCAGGGCACCGAATTTTACCAGAGTCTCAACTAGCGGCAGTTTACTTTCGGAACACCTCTCGTACTAATAAAGTTATGAAATTATTGCAAATATTCCTATAATCACGCAATGCAATCAATTTTTTTATTTTTATAATTTTATAGTCCAGTAATTATCGAAGTTCCGCATTTTGCTTCTTTGCGTGGCAAACAACGGGAAATCATCGTGCTGCGTTCGGAAAACGGTGAAACATGGAAGGAGCATACGTTGGAATCTAACGAGGAAGCCGTTCAAGATGTTCTGCAACATAGTTTCGAAGGAGAAGGTAATTTCCATTTGATATCATTAGCTTAAACTATAAAATATATATGCATGGACATGTTATTACCTGTAAATGGAAATTTATTCATGTGGTTTTAATCTTTCTGCGAATGCAAATAGAATTGAGCAAGATCGACGATTTGCACACGAATCGTATCACGAGGATCCTGACCAGTGATTTCCCTCACTATTTCGCCGTGGTTTCTCGTGTTCGACAAGAAGTCCATGCCATTGGGGCCGAAGGTGGCACCGTCTCCAGTTCGGCGGTTCCTTTAGTCCAAGCTGTGTTTCCTCCGAATGCTTTGACAAAACGCATTCGCGTTGGATTACAAGTATGTTTTGACTCCATTTAATCCATAATTAATCGATTGCTATATATCTGGTTATGGTTTTAGGCTCAAGGTATTGAACCAGAATTGGTATCGAAACTCCTTGGTCATAGTGTGGCAGTATCACCAATCGTGACTGTGGAGCCACGTCGTAGAAAGTTCCACAAAGCAATTACGCTCAGTCTGCCAGCACCAAGAGCTCACTCCCAAGGAATGATCAATCAATATTCTGGCTCGGCGCCAACGCTCAGACTTTTGTGTTCAATTACAGGTACGCATTGCTCATCTAATCACACATTATTTGATTACAATTTAAACGTAAATATTAACCGTTTCAATGTTTTGTTTGCAACGATATATCTATATATCACTCTACCTACCTTACTAAATCTAACTAATGTTGTTTGCGATTCCAGTCGCATGTTTTTACAAATGTTAATCGTTGTATAACTCTTTAAGTTCGACCACACTGGATGATGCTAACCAATTAGCACAATTAAAATTAGTAAATTAACTAACATGCCTACATGCCCGTAACTAGAGTTAATGATGTATGGAAAGGTCGTTGTTTTGTTAAAGAAAAAAAATTGTGCTGGTTGGTTCCCTCTGCTTGTCTCACAGTTTTATTTAATTTCAACTAACTCTTTGGGTAACTTCTTGGGTTGTGTTCTTCTTTATTTTTTATTGAGAATCAATGTTGAATGGACTTGTTGCAAATTGTTATGTTCGTATACATGCTTCGCGTAGGAACTAAATCAGGTAAATTTAGTTCCATTAAATCTTCTCCTCTTTTTCATTTTTGAGTTGTAATCTTTGTCGTACCTTTTGTGGAATAATAAGTTTGCTACTAAAAATTGTTACCCCATACGAAGATATTAATAGATTATTGTCCAGGCGGACAAAACAAAGCCGTTTGGGAGGATGTCACTGGCTCAACGCCGCTGTCCTTCGTCAAAGATTGCGTTTCTTTCACAACTACCGTATCAGCTAGATTCTGGCTCATGGATTGTCGCAACGTCGCAGATTCTGCTAGGATGGCCACTGAACTCTACACCCAGGTATATAAACCTTCTAACTAATTGGTAAATTTAATCCTACAATAACTCTTTTCTGATTATTCATTCAAAGGCGGCCCATGTTCCATTCATGGCTAAATTCGTAGTCTTCGCCAAACGAGTGAGTTCCCTAGAAGCTAGAGTCCGCGTCTTCTGCATGACCGATGACAAAGAAGATAAAACCCTTGAACATCAAGAACACTTCCGCGAAATTGCCAAGAGTCGTGACATCGAAGTCCTCGAAGGCAAGGACATCTTCATGGAGTTTGCAGGAAATCTAGTTCCTGTGTTATCTTCCGGTGATCAGCCACGTCTGAATTTCAAGGCTTTCCGTGAAAATCGTGTCGCGTTCACGATGCGCATTCGTGATCAAGATGACGAACCAGAAGGCCGCATTGTCTTTATGACTGACCCGAAGGTAGCTCGCGGGGAACCCAATCAAACTCCACTTTGCACATTGAAAATGCTGATGCCAAAGGATATCCTTCCGGATAGAGATTCCCAATCGGATCTGTTATCTATCGATAAGGATCACAGCTTTAATAAGGTACTAGCTGCACCGGATACTATCCATCGAGCAGATTTTAGATTGTCTGATATTTGTAACCTCTTGGATGATGATTGGGCTAACTTGGCTACTGAGTTAGAGATATCACCATCTGATATTCAGTTGATCCGAGAAGAATATCCCGAGAATAATGCACAACAAGCTATGGTTATGTTTAGATTGTGGTTGAGGCAGAAAGCTAATCAAGCCACAGGAAATATTCTCGAACAAGCGTTGAATGCTATTGGTAGAGAGGATATCGTGAAGCAATGCATTTGTAATGTGGAGTTGGTGACTGATGATATGGAGCAGGCTTTGGCCAAAATGCGGTTGGAACAAACCGAGTTTGATAACTTGAAGGACGAATTGGGACCTTCTAGAGATACTTCATTGAAAAGGGATGTGAGTCTTAAGATATTTGCAGGTAGTCAAGATGAGCTAGACATCAGCGAAAAGAATGGTAATTTATATCCATGGTTATTTCATAGATAATTCAAGTTTTTTTTTTTGCAGATGAAACTGAAAAGGACGTAACTGAAACAATAAGTGAATGTGTCATCAAGCCAAAAGAAGAGACTGTGAAGGACCTGCCAAAAATATCGGCTACATCCCTAGAGGAAGTTCCCAATAATGATATGGATTCTATCAATGACGAAGGACCTTGTTCACCGAACGAATATGTTATGGAAGATATCGCTGAAGAACTCCATCAGAAACTGGATGAAAGTATGTTGAAAGTTGATCCGAACGCAAGTACACCCCCTCCGAGTCCAGCAGAATTTAGCCAAACACCACCTGAGATTATTCAAGGTAATGCTAAAGCTGAGCTTGTTTTACTTTAGTTGATTTTGTTCGTTTCGTTGTATATAAGCGTTCCAAGTTGCAAACAAAAGCGATTGTTTTGTTTTGGAGTCGTTTCGAATGATTGGACTTCAAAATTTTCATTGCTAAAAAAAGAAGATATTATGACAAGTAACACTAATCACTTCACGTCCATCATGTTTTAATGCTTCAAGAGTTATTTGAATTTGTATGATTTTTGTTTGGAGTCTTCTCAAAAATTACTCACCTTGTTTGCGTGCACATTTTACTACACATACTTTTCGTATATACATATATATAAAGTTTTTATTTATTTACATATTTTTTTGGTGTCGGTTGGTTGTTTCCTTTTAGTAGTATTTCTATTATTGTTTTTGTAAAGCCCTCATAGAGACGGAAAGGGATTTTACGAGCGTTGATCCGATTGAAGTTCTGAAGAAAAACGTCAGCGACACGTTATCGTTTCTTCATCAAGAACGCAACGATTTCCTCCCGCTTGAGGACGAACTGATTCCTAGTCGCAAAGATGATCACATCTCGGTGCAAATCGACTTGGACATTATTAAAAAGAAGGGCCGTAATGACGTCGAAGCAACCGCTGCCTCCGAAGTGGGCGAAGTGATTCGCAAAGCCGAAGAAGTTGTGAACGACATGCAACAAGACATGCAACAGAATGGCGGCGATCTCTCTGCCATGATCAAAAGTGAACAGGCTTTTGAATTCCTTGAAAATGAAGCGTCTTCGCCGATACTCCCACTGAAATCGGTGTCTTTCGAGTGTAGTCCCAAAAGTTCAATACCAGTGTCAACTACACGCGTAACACCTGCCAAAAATCTTACAGATGATGAAAAAGACAAGGACCTTGAGCGTCTGTTAGAAGATTCAGAGTTATTAAGCAAAATTCCTGTGAGTCTTAAAGCTGGCAAAGTAAAAACGATAAAGAAGCATTCGAAAGATCCTTTGAAAGAGTTCACCAAGTTGACATTGAATTGGGACGACGCACAGATTAATCAAGACAGTGGTAAACCACCATCACCGACGAAAAGTAAGATTCCTGTGCTAGCAGCAGCAACGGGTGGAGAAACGTGCACGACGACAATGACTACCACCACGAGGGTCGTCTCCAGCGGTGAGCTGGTTTCACCTGATTCTAAGGCATCTAAGAGTAGCACGATAGACTCCGATTCCGAAAACGATAGTAGACTTAGTCCACCCCTTAAGGGTATTTTGAAGAAGACTAGTATGAGAACTATAGGAAGCTCTAGCGGCTCGGACGTCGCCTTGCACGAGGCAGGCGCTGAGCTTAGTGACAGCGAATCAGGTAACTAGAGGGATCTTAGACTCTTAATCAAAATTACTTTTAGTATTTAAATAAGATGAGATAATGTTGATGATATTATCGGAATGCTTGAGTGCTTTGATTGAAATTATCTCTTTTCTTGACTGTTTCTATGACTGTTTTTGTTAAATGTTAAATTTGTAGCAGCAGGATTGTAGTTTTCTTCTGCTTATAAACGTGTTACAGTCCTGCTATTACTACAACATATAACAAACGACCAACTTTCGCATGTCTATACTAGTAAAATAAAGCACCAACAATTTTGGCACGTGCTTTTTGACTTGCCTAATTAATTTTACATTTTTTAAACGATTAAAACATTAATCTGTTGTTATATTAATATGTTTACTATATAGCAATTATGAATTGATTTTATTTTATAGCTCTTTATTGACCAATAATGTTTCTAATAATATTGTTTTTATTTGTTTCTTTTTTCGCACTCTGTTAACCGAAGCGTGTGTGTCAAAAACTGGAAATAGATGGCATGTACTTATCCGAATAGCGCCTCTTGTCGTGCTGGCGTTAAGCATGTTCGTTGTGGCACTGCTAGCTAAATAATCCAAAGTAATATTCCTGAATACCAAAAATACAAAAAGCGAACCAAACCAAAGTCGAAACAAAATGGTATGCAAATTTCGTTTACGACAAACATACACGTGATGACTGTATATGATTTATTTATTTAATCTCTTAACCAAATCAAATGCCAGAAGCAATTACAGCGATTTTGCTTTTATTTACATACAACATTCTGATGCGACACTTTCGAGTTGTCGTATTTCGCTTTGTACAAACAAACTACATGCAGAATGTCCATTTGTTTTTGGATTGCTGCTTTTATTTGGCGCGCATCACCACCATTATTACACCACATATCAAACGAGTTTTATTGTATTTCTGGGACGCTAATTAGTCATTGATAATTGTAATTGAATTATCTTGGTAATTGTGTAATTGTATGTTTAATAGGATAATGATTGGTTCTATGAATTATTCAGGGTTGATATGTATATAAATTATGTACGAGGAACGCTAAAATTTCAGGATTGATCATCGTTTTTGGTTGTTGAAATGCTTGTTGTAGATTGGTATTATAACTTTTACAAAATATTGCAAACTTTGATTTTGTGTTCAGTAGTTAGTTGTAACCTTATTACTTTACAAGGTGTGCACATGAAGACTCATTTCAGATGTCGAATTCTGTGCTCGTCTTGTATAAAATGCACAACTAAAATAACAATTAACATAATTTAACATAACAATGAATGTTACTGTGCGCTTTAGTATATCTTACATATTAATAAGCTTATATAACATCTATGTTGTCTATGATATTTCACAAAAATCGAGCTTATTGTAATCAAATTAATCAATATTCACACGAAACATTAACATGACAGTCATATTGTATTAATCATATCACTTTTAGAATTATAATTTAACACATAACAACATATTTCTTAATATAAACTGCGGCTAACATTTAATTTATTTTTCTAGACGATTTTTATCATCCAGAACCACAATATACGGAAACAATTACTGAGGAAATCGATCCAATAACAGGGGCTAAGTAATATTTAATCATAAAATATACACAAATCTTTTACATATTTTATTAATTCGTTGTTTTGTAGAGTTACACGAACAATTCGTACAGCAACAACAACTGCAATGTTGTCCTCCCCATCAGGCAGACATGAATTAATGGAAAACATGCAAAACGTCATTGACAATTTCATGGCAGAAGAAAGACAACAAAAATAATGAAAATAGCAGAAATCAGTAATATGAGTAATAATACTACTACTACAACTACAACTAATAATAATACAAATCCTTTTTATGCGTACTCGACTAAATACTAATAACTACGAATATTAAAGAGATTATCGTTTCAATTTCCGACAAGAACTAGATTATCTTATACGCAGAACTTTTTCAATGATGCTGTTTGTTAATTAATTCAAAAGAATCGCTCGATGGCGTACATTTTGTGTTCTAATAATCTAATGCACGACAACATGCTGCGATGTTCCTTACATTGTAATACTTATAAAATTAGTCAACTAACTAACTTTTGCAAAGAAATTTTTCAAATATTTGTTAAACGAACATATTGCTTATTATGTTATTCGTGATGAAGGAAATCGTCATATTTCAAAATTATGTTTTTATTCGATTTACAACGTTTTTGCATTCGTAGTTACTACTACTGCAAATTCGATAGATTTATTCCTAATGATTTTCACCGAATCGCTTTTGTAAATTTCAATTGTAATGATTAATTATTCAGCGGACAAATTACTCTTTTTTGATGACATGAGAAGAAGCGTCATTGATTTATTAATATAATTAATAAGAGTTTATTGAACAGTTGAATGATGAGAATAGAGATTATATTATTAATATATAAATATAGATTTTAATATATTTAAAATATATATCGCTTCGTATACCTATTATCTATCTGACTTAAACAACATGTTAAAATGAGAATGATACAAAACACACATACACACTGACACAGACGCATGCGGAAGATATGAATGTTCATTTTAAATTATAATTATGATATATATTATTCTATATATATAAACAAACAAATATTATAGTTGCTTATATTAGATATAACATTGTTTGAGGGAAGAAAATAATAAAAATAAATGAGTGGTATATGAATTAGTTTATTATCATTTTATGTGATATCAAAGTAATCGGAAATCCAATGCACATTTCTTGCCAGGTTTAACTACCCTTAAAGAAGCTTCATCTGCTAAATCCGCTGAAAATATCCGAAATTAAACTCGTGCTATGTTCCCTGATTAGGCTGGTAGTCCTCTAAATCCGCCTAAACAATAAGCGGTGTTTTTTTGTTTGTTTTGATTTTATTAAATGTTAAAACAAAAAGGAACTCTAAATTTGATTATATTGTGTTTTTTTTTTGTTGAACAATTAGAAACATTTTTATGCCATCAACCGCTTCTTGTGACTGCTGTATTTTGTTTGTGCAACTGGCCGGCCTGGATTTACAGGATGTATCAGTTAAGTAATTATGAATTAGATAATGTAATCGCCTACGTACGATAATTGAATATTGTCCACTTTGAAGAAAATGGTGACGTGTTAAAAGTTTTTTTTCCCCAAAAATCGGGAACGTACGTCTAGCGTAGACATTTCAACTTATAGCAAAACGGCTACCTAGGCAACTAAACTGATGAAAAGCGTATCTGCAATTTATCTATTAATGATATTAGAAATATAATTTTCCCTCCAAATACACCACCCCGCGGAATCGCCGTCTGGCACAACATCGCGCGGGGCAGACTGGCTTTTTAATGCTCTTCATTATGAACCATTTCTAAATTAAAGTGAATTTATAAGAAATGGTCTATAATGAAGCGCCAATTTCAAAGACACCTTATCTAGAAAAATTCGTTTGAAGTGGCGGGTTAAATATATTTTTACTCGACGTTCCACCGTGCGCCAAGACACTTTTTTAGAAATTACAACTTAACTCGAGAATGAAGTTTTCGGCAAACACAGACGGGGCCATAGGCGCTTAGGGTTTGCCGTGTTGCAAAATCAGTCAGTCAAGTGTAAATCACACAACTTGAAAAAAAAAAGTTATAATTTTCATGGGTAGTAGGTCTGGGCTGGGCTCTTTAAATGTTTTAGCCCTAGGCGTGCGCCTTGGCCTCTAATTCCTAAACTAGCAGTCATAAAGGAACAGTCAATATACCAAATTGTTTTTGGGGTGTTCCTGCCTACAATATTTCACCTGCAAATTTGTCCACCCTTTGTTTGTGGCCTTTTTCGATTTTGGCTATAACTCGAAACATCTTTGGCCAAAATACAAATTGGTATATACCAAAAGAAATGTTTTTCGAAGCTCGATCTAAATAAATATGACTCTTCTTGCTTATTACCACTTGAGAAAAAATACGTCTACATTTTGCGATATGCAGAGGCGCGTTTGGTACAGTCGGGGCCCTAGACGCCAATGGTTTGCCGTGATGCAAAATCAGTTAATCAAGTGTAAGTCAGACTTTGAAAAAAAAATTATGGGTGATAGGCAGGGCGTATCTATCAAAGGGCTAGACGGTGCCGTCTTTTAAAAAAAATTTTAACTTATCGTCATTAAGCGCACAACTTTTTTTACACCAGCGTTTTTGGTAATCTAGCTACGCCTCTGGTGATAGGTCAACGAGGGGTTCGTCAAATCTTGGGGCTCTACGTGCACCTAGACCAAGATCGCGACTGGATTCTAAAGAATATTTTTTGGCAAAAAAAATTGAGGCAAATTAAATTATTTAGAGGGCTACCTCTTACTTCTTTCTGTTATTTGTTGGTGTCATGATCAATGGCGTAACTAGGGTTGTCAGCGCGAAGTCTCTAGGAAAGGAATAAAATTTCAGTTTCTCCTTTCTTGTTCTTCGTGTAGCTCTTGTTGCTTTGCACATAGTATAGCATTATTTATATACATACTTTAATCTCATATTCTCATCTTTCCTTATAGTTTAATACATCGTGTCGCGTGCTGTTATACATCGGTGATGTGTATATTCTATCCTTTATATACCAAAAATGAGTGTGCAATTATTTAACGTAATTACAATCAAAATTACTTGAAACTCCTGAAATCTATTGTCAAATTTTAGGTAAACAGAAACAAAATCGATACGAATACAATTGGCGATAGATTTATTCCATTTAGGCAAACGAATGACTTTCTCACTTCTGTTTATAAGCTAAAGTATGAAGATACAATAGAAACAAATTCTGCTTATAGAGACATGTAAGAATTTAATTGTGTTCTTTAGATATTTCGTGTAATTTAGACTTTCCAAAATATGCTCATATTTAATCTTTTTCTTTACAGGCTTTTAAAAACAATTCACATCAACACAAACTCTCGAATATTAAAACTGAGTGGAAGTGATCGTAAAGCGTCCGTAAAATGTCCTAATTTACTGAATCACAATGACTGGCCAGTAAAACCAAGAAAACTGCATGAAGTATTTGAGACTGAAACACTTTTGAATGGCTCTTATTACGGATGCTATGATATAACCGGTAAAAGAAGTCATTATATAAATCTTATGAACAATTGCAACAATATTTATGATAAAGATTTGAACAATATAATTTTATTTTTTATTTTTAATTATAGCACCAATGCATCCACTCGATTGGAGCGAATCAGATATACTAACAATTTGTGATAGCAAGAAAATCAAATTGTTAACTCTATTTGGCACAATTAATAATTATGAACCTTTATATTGTAACATAATTACGGATTATATAAAGTGGAATCGTTCCGGGGATATTTTGGCTGCTATCGATAAATCTATGAAATTCAAGATTTATTTTTATAACTTAGCGACACAGAAAGTTTTTGACTCAGTAGAGTAAGTTATTATTTTTTTTAAATTGATTTATGAATTCTTAAAATATATATATAATTGGTTTCAGATGCCCTTGTAAACGGTCTTTGGGACAAGAACGATGCACTATAATGGCACTTGAATGGCGACGTAACTGTACGTTACTCAGTGGTTGTAGCAATGGTATTTTAACAATCTCCAAAAACTGTGCATTACAATCCTACATTGCTTTTGATAGTACTATTTTAAGTATTAAAACATCTGCTTATCAAAATTATGTTATTGTAATTGATAAAGAGAGTGTAAGTGTTTTACGTTGGCCTTTAAGTTTATTCTTTCGTATTAAACAGTTTGGAGTGAAAGTAAGTAATCTACGGGAATGTTAGTATAAGTTTTGTCTTTTTTTCCACACATTTTATATCATTTGTCGTAGCGTGCAATCAGTTTGAAGATACCATTTGAGTGAAAGGGGTGTGATATAAAGGGGGCCTAAAAAATGAGCTTTTTTATAATTAAATTAAATACTCTGGTTTTTTTGTATCTTGTATAAAGCAACATTGTTTCTCACCGCCCTGGCAGTAGCATTCGTGGGCGGTCTCCGGGATGATGCGTCATGCTGACTGCATAGTTTGCGAAGAACTGATAAATTGTAGAATAACCGAACTTCTAAAAACCAAAACTAAATTGAATTCACTACCATGTAACATAGATTTTTTTTCGAAATTTTTATTTTTTGCCTAAAAAATCGACTTTTAAATGATCATATAAAATCGAAAAATTAAATTCATTTATTTTTACGTTTTGGAAACAAAAAATGAGCCAAATCGGTTGGATAGATTTATCAAAAGACTATCAATGTTACATCCTACTGCCTCATCTTCATCAAACAATGGTTTTCCATTTGACATTCAGCAAGACTGAAATAAAATCAGATTTGTTGCCTACAGACTTTCACCTGTTCTTGCATTGAAAGACGTCACTTCCGAAACAGTGGAGCAGGAGGTGTGACAATTTCTTGCAGACTGTTTTCTTTAAACTGATTGCATATTATAGCAAAAAAGTCAAAAATATTGCAAAATTTTCTAACACTTTAATTTTATAGGATGCAGAATGGCACCCATGGCAGGAATCTTTGGTATGCATGGCAAATAGAAAATCGATTTTCATAGTCAATGTTGCTACTCAATCAACACTTACTAGGTTCGACATGAATGGATATTTTATCGATGCATTCTCTTGGAATGAACTTACTGGCGAGTTGGTGGTAAGTCGTCTAAGCTATTATTCTTTTATTAAATAGCTAAATGGCAACTAAAGCGGTATTATTATTATTTTAGGTATCCCAGTCCAACAAAATGTATGAAACATCGATTTTATTTAGTGTTTATGAAAATGCAGAAACTGTTGTTGCTGAAGTTCATCATGACTCGCTCAGCATTAAAAGGCTTGTATGGAATCCAGATAGAACTCTATTAGGTATGAATGAATTTTATAGTACATTATATCTACATTCTTTATTATTCTATGTATTTAATATATTTTTTGATAGTGTCAGTTAGCACTGATGAAATATTTATATGGAAATTTTTTGGCAACAAAAGTAGACGCAAAAAAGATAAGAAACATAAAAATCCATTGTCTATTCATTCTACCAATTTTGGGCAATGCATTCGGTGATTCTCTAAATCATTGGCAATGTAACTTTTAATTTGTTGAAATAATTTATATTAATATTACTTGATACTATAATAAAATGAAATATATATTTATACATTAGGTATTTACTTTTGTTGCCGGAGGCAGAGGGAATAAGAGTCCTTTCGCACTGCGAACCTGGTGCAGTTAATCACCAAGGACATGCAAAATTTAGGATCTTCTTGATATATTAAGATTTTATTTCCCAGGCTCCAAAATGGTTCTTCCAAAACTAATTAGT
>JARJDU010038115.1:0-30246 GCA_030264695.1 Lissagria laeviuscula | reverse complement strand
GCATCCATCCTGCCACGCAGCATCCCACTCCCTTCCCTACCATCCCTGTCGGCTGCTGCGCGCTAGAGCACCCGCCATCCACATCCCCCGGCTGCATCTTTTTTCCTCTGTCAGCACCGCTTCTCGTGGAGGTACGCGTTTGAGCACAGTTCATCTCATCGTTGCAAAATACGTGCGTCGGCTGGCGGGAGAATTTCTGCCGGCAATTTGTTATTTTACCATCCGCTAAGCTAAATAATAAGAGAATGCAGTGACCAACTTTATACATATTTGAGGAATCTTTAGTGCAATATTTTTTAAAACAAGTGATAACTACTGCAGTTGGAAGTTAATCAATAATTAGAAGCAATAGAAGAAGAGTTTATATAATCATTCCGGCCTAAATGCATCGAGGACACGATTGTTATGTGATTTGATCTGATAAGAGACGAACGAGAATGGATGCAACGAAAAATATGGAAAGCATATATTATACGAAAAGATAAATAATACAAGAAGATATTTTTGTGTGGAGAGAATAGAAGGGTTGTGAAGGGGAACCTAATTGGAAGGCAGAAGAAGGGTTCGTGCTTGATTGAAAGGGAGTAATTGATAATGGTAGCGACGGGCGAAGTCAAGGTCGCCACCGTTGAGGTGGAGCCCATAGACAACATGGCGACTCTTCCAGTGTCGAGATCGCAGCAAGGCGGAGGCGGCGGCAGCGCCGCCAACAACGATCCGGAAAAGAGCGCTGCGTTTAAAGAGATGGAGCTTAAGGGCGTTCAACCTAAACCGACCAAAAGGTTCGAATCAAAACAAATAGTTAAATGAATTGATAATTTGTATTTAATCAATAGTTTAATAAGAAACCAATAGAAAAAGTTTAATATTTCATAGGTGAGAATGAATAAAGCTTTTAAAAAAAGCTTTGTTAGGGACGCGCCCATTTTTCTATAATTTAAATAATGAGCTATTCCTTCAATTCTTTTTCTTTATTTTACGAGTTGTTTAAGCATTTACTTAGTTAGCATATGCTAACCCTATTTTCAAGCGTCATTAACGAGATATTTGAAACTGAAACTTGATGTAAACAATTAAATATTTACTGCTAATAGTTGTTATAATCATATCAAATGAATCATGATAGACAAACCTACTGAATGACAGTGTTCTGTTTAATAAGTATTGGCATTATAACAGTTTATTGAGTAAGATAAAGCGTTTCAGAAATGACGGAAAACATATGTGATTAGTATTTATTTACTTACAAAAGCTTATGATATTTTGCTAAGTGCTTCAGATCATTTTTGGCAGTTAGCTTGAGTATCTAAAACCAGACATGGATGTCCATTTTGAATTACGCGTCTTGGGGAATGTTCAAGTCGATGTTGTTAAATCCAAGTTATATTCCAATTTATTGTAAGTTTGTATTTACTAATTATATTCTTTTCTATCAGAAATTTCATTGTAGACTTTCATCAAATCGGATATGTATCTAAACTAATAGATTCTTTGAACAATGGCATTCCATTTCATATTATCATGAATATCGATTAGTTATATGCTAGGCCTTTGTGCAAAACAAAGTGTAGCGCTTTAATATTCATGGTTATTTACATTTAATATTTATTTAATTTGTATATTTTAATACTATTTGCATCAATTTCAGAGACTGATTCATTGGGCTTTAAACGAAACTACATTTTTTATTAATTGATTAATGATTTTTGTGTCTAAAATGTCAGTTTCTATTAGTAAAAATGATCAATCAAATAATCGTTCTTTGCACATTGATAAACGCAAACTATTTTTAATGAGTTTTAGTTTAGAAACACTCCTTTCTCAGGAATTTTCCGAAATTGCTGATGTTAAGTGGGGACTAAATGCCGGCCTAAAATATAAGCAATTTTTATAAATTCTTTTGTTTTTAAATTAGAAATGAAGAAAACACAGCATTTTTTTGTATGTTTTAGAGTTTTACTTTCTCGAAACATTTTTTTCCCGTCAATATATGTTTTTCAACGCCTTGGCAGCTGTTGCCTCTCACTGGCTGCATGGTTTGCGAAGAACTGATACATTGAAGAGTAACCAAACTTGCCAAATTTCAAAACCAAATTGAATTCTCAATCATGTAGCATAGGATTTTTAAATGCTCATATAAAATTTAAAATATCCAAACAATCCAATGCAATGGATCACGAATACAAACAAAAAAATATACTTTTTAAAGAATTAGGGTTTAGTCCTCGTTTAAATAAACTCTTTTAATTTACGTTTATACATATAAATAAGCACTACTTGGTTTTACTACTCAGGTTTTACCGAGCATTGTAAGCTACCCAGCTCCTCAAATAGAACCTGTCTTACATCAACACAATCTTTACAATTTTTATTGTCTCTTAGTTTTATTCGCAACTATTTGCAGTGTCATAATAAATCTTTATTATTCTTTTTCTTCCTATAGATCTACAAACCTTTGTGGGTTTCTCAAAAATTTTCCTCTATTCTGCTTTATCTGCTCTATCGCTTAATACTCTCTAGTTGTTGACATTAAGCCTTTTAAAGTCCTTCACGACACTATCTATTAGCTATTTGTTTCTCGGTCTTCCTACTCTCTGAGTTCCGGTAGGTAGCCACATTGTGATCTTTTTCGGGTTTCTATCATCGTATCCTCTGCGCTTTGACGAACCTATCTATATTTGCGCCATTTGTTAGAGAATCCACTTCATGGTTCATTCTTGTTTTGTAGGATTCATCTTGTTCTCTTTTCGGGTCATAGATTTTTCTGAGAATCCATCATTTAAATCTTTTTAATTATTCTTCTTTGGTTTGTGTTATAGTCTATGTTTTGCTTCCATATACCACAATAAGTTTTATGAAATGGTTGTAAGTAGTTTTGTTTTATGTGATAATCTTTATTATTCCATTAATTTAGTTTGCTAATGTCAAGAATAAGTTTAAAATCGTTATGTTTTTGACGTGTTTAATGTTTTTAAAAAGACTATACAGATTAAAGTTATGGGTTTGCGATACTGCAGTTTCGCTGTTTAAAGCCGCAGGAAGTTAAATTAAGCATCATAAGAAAGGAAATTTATTCCAATTCAATCCCATTTAGGCACATTTTTTATATTTGCTGTCGTTATCGTGTGGTTGGTGCAAGAGTGAAGGGTTGAAATCAATAAGAATTTGACTTTTTGCGAAGAAAAGCTCGTTTTAGCTTCGAAACGAAACCAGATAGAGACACGAATTAGGTTCCAACGAGATTTCAGCGAGGAGTACTAATTTGGCTGTACACATTTGCATATTACCACACTACTTAATTGTAATTAATAGAAACACATGAAAGAAAAAAAAACGGTCATCGCACACCAATGCATGCGCTTGATTCGTTTTCGTATGTACGTGCGAGTGTAAACAGATCTCGTGTATGACAAACGTCATTAGAAGAATTTGTAGGTTATTTGATAGCAAACAATTCTAAATCGCTGAAACGTCGAGAACCCTATAATGGTAGTTTGTGTTTTAAGTACTGAAAGTGTCGTATTCCAAACCGATTGTTGGATATTAACCAGAAGAAGCGCTTTATAATGTAATGCTTACTAGTGCAAAAGAGAATTTGATTTTAAGAGATTCACATTTCTAGAATTACAAACTAATTAGTCAAAGTTATATGTAATCACTAAGGGTTATATTATATATAACTATGATTGCAATAATTCGTAGAAAAATATTCAAAATACACGCATAATTTACGCGGGTAATATGAATCGGGTCTACTCTCGGAACTTTAAAAAAATATGAAGGCAATAAATGTTTAAACACATATTGATTTGAGGATTGTAACTTCTTCACAGAACCGGCCGGAAGGCGGTGCAAACGGTGCACCGTTCATATATATTATTATGGGCGCCGGAGCTCAAATAAACCCCGCGGAAATCTTCTCGTAAGCATTTTTTCTTCACAATGCAGACCCACAAGTTAATTTCGCACCGGGCCTCGCATTTGATCAGACCGGCTCTGCTTCTTTAAACAAGGAAGCATCATAATTGATTATTGACTATCGACAACATCTGTTAAAAATTAAAACAGAATTCTTCTTGCACTGTTTATGAGTCGTTGGTATAACTGAATCAATTCCGTATAAACCAAAAGCATTTTTTGTTCCTATTTATTGGACGTATTTGTATGGTGCGCAAAGTTCTCTACAATAAATTGCCGTAAATTTACGTCCGTGGGACGTCAGAAAGTCGTCCGGAAATAAATTTGACATTCTGAGAGACGTCTACAGCTCACAAATGTTATTTGGATTTGCTATAAATTTGGAAATTTTTCCTTTAAGTCTCCTAATATGGCAACAATCTAAGATTGCATTCGGAATTGTTCATTAGTATTATAAAACAGTATTAAGTCGTGAATATATGCAAAAAATATTATAATATTTTAATTAGTGGCAAAGCAAGGAACTTTATCAAAACAAAATCTGTCTAAACATTATAGAGATATTTAACATCAGTAGTAAATAATTGCATACTGACTGAACCCGCATCTTCATGTGACGCAATCAAGAGTAAATCTCCTGCTGACCAGCAGCATCGCCACACCATCTCGTTAAAAATAGTTTGTTAGTATAGCGTTCAATGCCAGTCACTCCACTCCATTTCCACGAATTTCCTTCATTTTAAATAAAATCAATACTACTATCTCCAGAATTAGAACATGTTCATAATACATCTATTTTCTATCACATTAATCACATCAAAATAAAACAATACGTGCCATCAACGTAAAAATGTATATATAAATAATAGTGAAGCATCAATGTGATCTTAAACTAAATTGGTATCTTTTGTGTTTTGTGCATATGTTTCAGAACTTCATTGTTCATCATAATGAGTTTCGTTTACATGAAGCTTCTCGTTGTCGTATGTCTTGCATATGTCATCTCAGACGTTGTCACGCATAACATCCCTCTATGGTACTACGAAGGCTTCTTCACCTACTTATACGGCGTGAGCATTCTCTTCCTGCTCTATGTTTTTTGCTTCTTATTGCAAGAAAGTACTTGTTGTAATGGTGAAAAGAGTGATGAGAAGCTTAAGAAAGCTACTAAAGAGAAATTGAAGGAAAAAGAGAAAGAAAAGAAGAAGGAAGAGAAGGAAAAGAAAAAGGAGGAAAAGGAGAAGAAGAAAGAGGAGAAAGAAAAGGAGAAAGCCGAGAAGAAGAAGGATAAGGATAAGGATAAGAAGAAGGATAAAAAAGGAGATAAGGTTAGTTGACATGATTTTTTCTCTCGCAATTTTTCCCCAAGACGTCTTAAATGTAAATCTTTATGTAGAGCTTCTACATGGATTTTAATTAGGCGAGCAATACTAGCATTATGGCTAGGATGCACTTTTAGCACAGAGTATGAAAGAAAATTTGATGAAAATGCTTTTATTACACACCGTTGAAACCTTTCCTCTTTAGAAAATATCTTAGAAGTTGCTTTGCTTTTTGAGGTTTGAGGAACTCATATCACGGTTTATTAATTAATTCAAACTAATCAAATAATTTTTAATAAACGTAATAATAATTGGGATGGATTATTGTTTTTGTTTGTTGTTATATGTTGTTTTTTTTTTTTAAATTTCTTTTATTTTTCAAATTAATTTATAATTTCAGTTATTTCAATCTTTATTTTTACTTATTAATTTTTTATGTATTGTTTATTATTGATTTTGTTGAGCATGTGTTGTGCGCGTAGATGAGAGAGGTGTATCCCCGCAAGATGAGGGACTTAGTGCAAGCGAGGGCAGGCGTGGGTGTTCCTTACGTTGTCGTTAAGGTGAGCTTTCAGCTTTTCGCACACTTTATATTACTAATCACGAATTAATTCAGCATTTCAACAATTTACCATATGTCATGACTAATATAATTTAATGTATATGCAAATAATAATAATAATAATAACAACGGAAGGTAGTGATTATTACTAAATGTTTTGCTTTTATGAAATTATCCGAATGTGAAACGAATGAACCGATATGTTAATAATATCTATTAATATTAATGATTAATGGGTAACATTTTTGACTGACAATTCGCTTACAAATCAGTGACATGTGATGGAATGCCTGTGCTAATTAGACAAGTAAATTATTGCTGATTTGCCTTAGATGATCATGATGATATTATAAAACTAGATGAATCTCTTAAAGTTGCTTGTTTTTTTGTTGATTAATTAGTTTAACTAATTTATTAGAGCAACATTAGCTTAAGCTTACGATTTGCTTTAATCCTTTGATATCATCTTCTTGTCTTCTTCTTTCTCTATTTTGTTCTGTTTATTACCACTCAGATTGAAGTATTCTTGTCTTCAATTAATATACAAAAGACTGTAGGATTATCTGACCGGATGAGTTAATTCAAGCTGCTGTTCATATATCATTTCAAGTAATTGATCTTTACATGTTGATGTTGATGTTGTTTGAACCAACAAAATTGTTCAATTTTTAGTAAGCTATTCCATAGTTCCAAAGATTTGGAACCATAAATCCACTGACATCTTTTGTACTCATCAGGAATATTATCTTTTCTTTAATTTTTTATTTTATTTCTTGTGTTTTTAAATTTAAATCTTACTCTAAAACGTCTATCTAATCTAAACCACCAAAAAACACTAATTTCTCTCAACATACTAACCAATCCAACCAAATATACATGAAATACAATATAAATGAATGAATCACATAAAGGAAAAAATAATAATAATAATTTAAAAACAATTGAATTTGATTTGATTTAATTTGTCGGTTGATTCGTTTTGTTAATTCGGTCGATTGGTTCGTGTTTCTCTTTGTTCTTATTGAGTTTTTGTGTTTTCTCGTTTTTGTGTTAACTTCTCCTTCGTCCTTCGTCCGCCTGTGTCTGCTGCGTGCGGAACAACCCGTTCGTTCGCCGCCCCTGCCGCATGCTCCATGGGTGCACACGCACGTGGCGCGCAGAGCACGTATCGGCGCAACTCCGAGGGGGTGGTGGACGCCGGCCTGTCGAGCTCCACGCCGACTGTGCCGGTGCCCGTCGAGCGGCTCGAAGCACAATCTGACGCGACTGTTCTCTCCCAGGAAGCCGCCGCCGCCATCGCCGCCAACAACTCGCAAGATCCATCGCACGATGTAGAAGCTGCAGTCCATGTCGTCAAACGCAAGAGGAAGACTACTCAGAATGATCAGAGCCATGGCAGTTTCTTCTTACGCATTGGAGCTATTGGTAATCCTAAATTCCATCTTCTGATTGCAATAATTAGTTTTAAATATTTTGGGCGTTTCTGATAGCTTTTGGATTGGGTACCATGATCTATAATGGATTGGAATTTGGAACGTTCTTCGAGGTACCTATAAGCTCGCCATGTTACATGATCCTTCGAGGGGTGAATCCTGTGCTTCAGATGGTATTTACCTTCATGCAGATGTATTTCATTTTCATGAATTCAAGGGTATGCTCATTACATGAGAATACAAATAAACAATGTAATGACGTTTTGTTTGATTTTAGTTAAACATTCACCGCTTCAAAGTAATTGCTCGTTTTGGTTTGATGCACGTGGTAGCAACCAACATCTGCGTATGGATCCGTACTGTAGTCTTGGAATACCTAAAGGAAGTCACCATGTACCATAAACGATTCAATGACGATGCTAGTTTTCCAGCATCCATTCGTGATCAAACGCTTCGAAATGCTAAGACAGTTTTGGGCACGCATGTGGGAGTTCCCGATGCGTTCCATACGACAACTACTCCAAGTCCGGGTAATTTACTTCATCGTTTATATACGTCCACCACTACTATGGTGGCCACGCTACCGACTTTGCCTACGGCACGCACCACGCTCAGACGTAAGCTTTCTAACATTCATTACTAACAGCATTCATTCAACTTACTAATAACAACTAACTTTTGCGTTTGTTTGGCAATGCAAGGAGTGTACAATGCAGCGACGACTCCGGCAAACTACTATCGATCGTATAGGGCTTCTCCTCAACCAGAATTCCCTCAAAATATTCCTGTGTTCAATCGAACTGAAGTGAGATCACTATTGACCACTTTACGCACAACTTTAAAAACAACTACTATGACCACCACAACCACCACTTCCACGACCACTAGTACAACAACACCTGAACCAACTTTCCCAACATTTCCTACAGAAATGCCTACCACTAGCACTATCATTCCACCAAACACCACAAGCTTGTGGAATACTATTAGTTCCACTTTTGCCAGCACGCCGTTGAATAATTTCTTTGGTTTTGGCAAAGGCTTCGATTCTTTTGAATCTAACATAGCTAATGGTAATTTATTTATGTTACTAACGCATATAGATGTTTTGTGTGTATCCAAAGCCTTTAATTGCATCATTGCTTATAACTTTATAGTGGCCGAAGACGCGTCGAACGCTGCTATTGAAGATTTCGTCGCTAGTAATGAAGGAATCTATACGGGAATCAACGGTTCCGAATTCTTGGACAACCTAACTCCACAAGCATGGTGGGCATCTTCGTACAATGCTTCGGCAGATGTTAACAACTCGCTATTGCAAGCAAGTTGCGGCCGAATCAACATTATGGGCAACATTGTACAAGATTCAGCACCGTACCTTTACCCCTTCATAATTGAGTACTCTCTAATTGGGGCTGTGGTCATGTACGTGATATGGAGACATATTGGACGCAATCCACGCTATTACAATGAAGAAGATCTCGAACACAGATTGGAAGTGATGCTATCACGAAGAGCTGTTGCTATGGCACATGCACAAAATGGTCGTGTAGATTGCGTTGGAGCTTCGAAAGGTTTATTCTTCGGATTGTTACTTCTAGTCGGCGCAATGATCTGCCTCATCTTGTTCTTCGTTCTAATTAACCATCCACAACTGAACCTTCTTGCTATCTACCTAGCGGATGTCTCTCATTGCGTTCTAATGATACTCAGTATCTTGGCTATTATTATCGGTTTCTGTCGCGTGCAATCTTTGAAATTTAAGATTGAGGAAACCAGCACTCTTAATGATATCTTGTTGAGATTATCTGCATTTGGTCTATTCACATATGCCACGTTTAGTGTCATTGCTGGATCCTTGTATGCTTTCACTAAGGAAGCTAATTTGCTAGTCATGGTTACTGGAATTCTTTCAGTAGCTCAGGTAAACTATTATTCTTAACGGATTCATAAATTGTGGCTTTCACGTTAACGGTTTGGTTTCAGGTTGTCCTTCAATTACTCTTTATAGCGGACGTGTCCCGTCGTAGGGTTCATCTACCAGAACACGATCGTTCTAAGCCAGGACGTCAAGTGGTTACATTCTTGCTCATTTGCAATATTACCATGTGGATTATTTACACTTTCGAAGTACAGAAAGCAGCGCAGAATCCTATTCAACTGGAATTTTATGGTTTTCTGACGTGGTCACTAATTCAACGTTTGACGCTTCCACTTTGTATCTTCCATCGCTTCCATTCAGCTGTAACATTGGCTGAGATTTGGAAGACTTCATATAAAGCACGCTTGGAGTAAATCAGCACCAAATTAAATTTAGGAATGCGCCAATGAGGCGATGTTTGATTTTTATTATGGATGTGAAAGAAGCTCGATTCGTAACAGGAAACCAAAAATGCGTTCATTATAATATGTATAGATATTCTTAACTTTTTTTTTAAGTGTACTGTTTCAATTTTTTAATTATTAAAAAAGTCTGAGTTACTGAGATGATTAATACTAGTAATCACACTCAGAAGATATTTTATTTCACGTTGTGAGTAATTTTTATTTTTATTATTGAAATGTTGATAAATTATTTAATTTGAGAAGAACGTTTTATTTTATATTTATATACATATATTATACATAGAGAGAGATTATTTCTATTTATTTATTTTTGTTTGGAAGCAGTTGTAATCATAATGTTACGTGATAATGATATTCTCTGTATGTAAATACAGTTAGAAATGTTCACATATCTAAGGAGAACAGAGGGAAATGCATGAAAACATGAAAATGAAAGTCAACACTTAATCAATGCGAAAAATATGTTTGACTTGCAATTGCCATCAGCATTGATCTTCAGAATGATGGAAACAATTTGAATCCCTAATGTGTGTTCATATAATTCAAATAACGAATGCTATTAAATACTCAACAATAATTATCAATGTTGTATGATGTAAACAAACAATCCGTTGCATATGCATCCATTAGGTATAGATTCCACAATTCGAATCATATAATAGATGTCTTTGTAATATAAATATATAAATGAACTTAAAACTTAAGAAATGAAGGAAACCCACGCAAAGTAATTAATTGGCTACCAAATTATTGAATAATACTTAATGAACCAATGCGACCATCAACTCAAGAATTTTCAACTTTATGAACCATTTACACAGAATATGAAGAGAAGCATGAAACAAGCGAAGTTTACTATGAAACAAGTAAAATTTATTAGGAATTTCTACTTTTATAAAAATGTTATGAATGACATTTTTACATACACGATCATCAAGACATTGTAATTTATTCATTAAACTACAAATAAGTAACATCATGTAGAACACAAACAACATACAAACATTGTAGCACAAAAACCTACATATACTGCCAATATTCGCAATCATTTATTAGATTGACGAATAAATGACTTGAATAAATATCTACTTAATTATTAAATGATAACAAATATAAAATTTGTTTAATAACAACAAAATCAAGTTGATACTGGCGATATAATGATGAATTCTTCTATTCAAAGAAAATGATGAAGAAGAAGAAAAATACTTACCTGTTATACCAAAAACAAAAATAATCGTCATAAAAGTAATGTAAACTTTAGTCGTAATTGTATTGGTATCATAATAATGAAACATGTAATGATGTTCTTATAAAAAATAACATTTAAGATTATGAATAATTAAAATATAAACAGTAAAGCAGAAGAAGTGACGGAAACTAATTTATTGTAAGTGGACCATGTTTATTAATACTAATACCAAACACAGCTGATAAAATCTTAAATCATTAATCTTACATATAACTTTTAAAGAAGGTAATGATTGCATTGATGATATGAATGATTAATTTATATAATTAATCATTAACACCAAAAACGAACGCACAACACATATTAAGATGAATACTAAAAAAGTAACCATAACCATTTGCAGGAGGAATCAAAATGTATATTCAGCTCAATATTTTGAAACAACACATATTATTATAGAATATATTATGTATTTATATCTGTTTTGACATTATCAACAATATTACTGATTTTTTTCTCTCGTCGATTTGTATATAACATTTATTTTTTGACGAATTGTAACAGATATTTATGAAAAACAATTACTATTTATACCATTTTTCGTCCATTATTATATTCTATCCATGTTGAATTTTAAAATAATTTTCATTGGGTATAATGCCAACAGCCCAAGATATGATACAGAGAGAATAAAACCATCTAGGAGGTTATGCGCTTTGCGATATCCATAAAATGAAAGATTATTACAATTTAATTAAGTAATTAATTATAAACTACATACTACATATACTATTTATATATAAAACTTAAATTAATTAACAATATTGCTATATAAAAACTGAATGTTGTAGAACCTTAAACTATAATATGACAATTTTAATAACACAAAACGAAATATAAAACTATGAAGTCAAAATAAAAATACAGGCAACACAGGAATCGAAATACAGAAACAAATAAGAAATATAAATTAATCCAGATGTGGTTATTGAGTTATAAAGATGATAATGCTCTATATAAGTACATATATAAGACGTATGTGGTATTAGATTATGATATTATAAAAGGCGGAAAGTATAATAATGAAGTAACAAAAAGTACACAAATTGTTTAAAACTTTATGCTCAAACTGATTTAATTATATCATTCTTCTATGATATATAATGTCCAGAAATAAAGAAAATTCAGATATGTATTTACATTTTAAAATTTTAATAGATATTAGAGTGCTATATAAATTTGAAATTATTTATTAATATTATAGAAATACTACGTTTATATTCAGCTAATTCATTTAGCTGTGCAATGAAGATTTTACTGAAGTTTCAGTATATTACGTAGTATACAAAGTTAATTCAAAAATTACTTCACTGCAAACTGATTGACATTTTGTGTTTTGTTGTATTCTCATGTACTTATTACGACGTTTAATAAAATAAGTTTTATTATTGCATTAAAATCGTGGAAAACATGTAAAAGTAATGTGCATTTAATGAAGTAATAATAAACGTATTTATTGTAACATTTACATATGCATATACAACTGAAATAATCTATAAGTACGATTATCCATTGTTTCTAATTTGTGTTGATTGGTATAATGTGTAATGTGAAGATTTCTTTTCCTAGTGGATAATAGATGATAATGATGAGGACATTTGATGGTAGTGTTATATTTCTTGATGAATTTGATATTTTCTTATAGATTTATCATTGGGTGTAGTGTTTTACTAGTTAATGCATGTATTGAAATTATGGAGAAATAAACTAAGAAATATTGCAACAATTTCGTAAATTTTGTGTGTTTTCATGAGGTGGACACCATTCTACTTTAGTAGAACATGTCCTACAATTTACCTCTTTGTCCTACGTACTACCTACTGTTGTTCTTCTTTTATAGCATTTTTACTTTTAAAGACCGCTGCGGTGGCATTCGCCCATAAACGCGATCGACACATTAAAGCTAGTACGCACTGGAATTCTTTGTTCGGACTCTTTGGCGTGCGAGCAGCGTCTGGGATTCATTTCTTGCATCAAGGACGCTTCGCATGAACAAATCTTGCATCTTGTGTGATGCGTTTTAGTATTTTTGTCACGCAACATTGAGTCATTGCGTACTTTTTTTCTAGTTTCCATAATAGTTCAGAAAGCATGTGGGCAAATTTGATAAAAAGCATAAATTTAAAAGACAAGACCAAACCCTCCGAATTTATTTTAAGCAATTTAGCAGAAAATTTCTCATATTTTGTTAACGTTTCCGATTGCAAATTTCATTTACTTTATGCTTTAATTTATTTTTCACTCACCTTAAAAGTTTTAAAGATACGCGTAAATTAGCTAAAAAATACAAGTCTTCATAGACATTCAACTCATTTGTTTTTAGAACTATAAATACAAAATATGCTTTTGCAAGAGATCAAAGTAGCATAATTGCAATGTAAACCATGCAAAGAAATATATAAGCAAAATAAATAAATAAACTAAATTCAAAACTTGATTTACTGAGATTATATGATTATAAAGTTGCCTATATCACTATTGTAATTATTTGATTTTAATAATATATAAAATATTACATCTTATAATACAAAATAAAATAAATTTTTTAATCCAAAAAATATATTATATGTGATTATAATATTTATATATTTATTTTGTTATGCATAAATTAATTTGTTGTCAAAATTTGTGGCAACGCAGCAAGTGCAAGTACAAGTTCAACTGTCAAATCTGTCACTATCCGATTTTGGTCCTTGGAAAGTCTGCACAGCTACTTTTGCCATTTTTAAGCACCCACAAATTGAAATTACCAAATAATGGCAGCGAAAGTAGGACCACTTGTTTCGAGTAAGTTAAAAATTGTTTATATATTTATCATATAAATATTCTACAAAATTACGTAACCATAACCTCATTCTTCAACTTCATAACTTCAATTATTATCTAATTCTTGGATATCTAAACTAATCATACTTGAATTTTTAGAACTTTTAGCTGATGCTCGCCCTAAATTCGCTACCTTTTTGCGATATGCAAAAGTAGAACTTACTCCTCCATCCCCTGGTGACATTCCAGAAATTCGTGCAGGACTTGGTAGGTCTATAAAATATAACTCAATAATATAATTACAATTTTAAATTTACAGGCAGAGTAATAAGTGGAGCTAAAAACGGCAAATGGAAGCAACTCTCAGTAAGGGAGGCCTGGTTAAACACCCTTGTAACTGTTGAAGTTTTATGCTGGTTTTATGTAGGTGAATGTATTGGAAAACGTCACATTGTTGGATATGATGTTTAGATTAAAATGTTAATACCTCCAGATATAGAATTGTGGTTCATCATGTAGATTAATTAAATAAACTTCAACAAAATATATGTAACATAGGTAGAACTTCTTTTATTTACATCTTGTCAACATCTTTCCACTTCACTTTGCAAACTAACTAACATTAGTTTTTCTAATAAGGAAACAATTATATATCAATAAGCACCATACTATTACATTTAAATCTTAAGTGCATATCTCTCATTTTCTTTTCAAGTGTGATTCAGGCTGTATTATTATTATCCTATCAATATATTGAACTAATTTGTATATTTTGCACGTAATTTACGTTGTACGCGATCTCAAGGGTTGTGTTTACGACACGAGTTATGTAATTGATTAATATATATGAATATTAAATATTACGATTAGTTTAAATACGTTTTTTTAATATAGGCCGAACTAGAAAACGCAGATTATTTGGAATTCTACGAAATAACAAAAATCTTATTAAGTTCATAAGAATGCAATTAATAATTCCAATCCGTTCGATTACGAATCTTTTGTTTTCATAGTTTTCAAGATTTGATCAGACACAGCTTTAGTAGCTTTGTTAGCATTCGGTATAAGGAAACGATCCATGTCTGATATTAATAAAGAATCACCATCAGGTATACCATACTTGAAGGTAATCAAGTCTGGCACGCGTTTCTTAGCCGTAATTTTAACAATTGTCGATAATGGACGTTTGACAATGACTTCGCCGGTATCTGATTTGTCTGGCACTTCACGTATGACGACCAAATGGGAGTTGGTCACAAGTAGATGGCTCTTGTACATAAAACCGCTTACTTGAACTTCCTGACAAGGGAAATGTTCGATTACATCGGGTTCTTTCAGCCAAGATTGAATGGACACCAATTCTTTATCATCGTCATCATCAATTCCCTAAAAATTTTTAGATAAGTATGTTAATTTGAGAAAAAACAGTAGAATTTAAATCTTACTTGATCTGTAGTAATGCTATCATCCTGATCATCTATGCTGAAAACAGGAGCAACGTTTCGATATCGTTTTCCTTGCTTATCATTACTCGAGACATGCCTTTCCTGTACTGGCGAGTTATTTGGATTGACAATATATTCAAATAACATGTCTTTAACTTCTGCAGATTTCGATTTCATAGCTGCTGATATTTTCCCAAATATATCGGAGGAAGGTTTTCCAGCATGTGTAGGCGCTTTGGGTATGCCCGCTGAAAAAAAAAAGCATTTTAGGTCTCCTCTTAACTACAAGAGTCTATTGATATTATTACAGATTAAACGGATAGTTTTTGGTCAGATAACAGGCAAGTCTCGAGGTCGGATTTGTGTCAAATCATAAGCCTTGCATCCGAATAGGGTGCGAACACGATAGTGAATGTTAGTCAATGAAAGGCACGTGTTTACTTTTCTTTGCATTTGCGCTTACCAATTTGGTGTAAATGCAATAATTAAAACATTATATGACCGTTATAAGTCGCTAGACAGGCAATGTCCAGGAGGCACAAGGTGCTTCATTGCAGCATAATAAGTCCTAATTTGACAAAGGTTCCTTAGACTACGAATTCCAAGAAATATGAGGCATACATGTGCATATTAGGTCTTATTACAAGTGAGCTAGCTGTAGCTCACATTATTTTTCAACAATAAAGTGTGGATACTTATTGAATTTCTGCCCTAACAACCCTGCACAGGGCCGTCTTAGCAACACATTGGACCATGGGCAAGAGTGAAGTCTGGTGCCCCCGTCGCCACAACTTTTTTTCTTTCAGAAAGCCGATATATAGTGCGATTCGAGACCAAAGCTGGTACCCGTATAACTTTTACACAGTCCACCACAACAAACGGAATTCTTTTCAAACATTCAACGCATCCCCAGTGCCCCTCTCAGAAATTTTCTTCCTTATTATAAATTTATCACACAGATCACCTAATGCACCCCCAACACAGGGTGCCACCGCCGCCTATTAAATTGTCTCTGGCGCTGCTTATAAAGATTTTGTTGATGCTAGTCATGATGGTGCCCCGTCCCTTGCCCATAGTGCCCATGCCTAAAAATAGTACCGGCCCTACATATCACCTCTATCTAGATTCAAGAACTTTTCGTACTTAATAAAATTCATCCTTGCAGCAGCGTTTACAGCGAATGACTTCTCTCCCCTTATTTACGAAAATAAGCGAAATTGCCTGTTACCGACAAATGCAGAGAATTTAGTCTTCATTCGTATTGCATTTGTTTTTGCAAATAAACGTAGTTTTTTTTTAAATATTATGTAATTACTCGATATCTGGCCGAATAAGCCATATCCTGCGTCTGTGTTCAAACGCAAACGACCCGCGTTTAAGCCCCGCGGCCGGTAAAATTAGATCTCGCACTCCTCACGCATTTCCCAATTTCTGAATAAGAAAAAAGAGTTGGGCGATGGGCTTACAACCTATCCCTGTAATATGTAAATATATGCTGCCAGGCCAGTGAGACTCGGTCGGGCGGGGATAGGGCTGGTAAGGGAGGCTTGTACTATAGACCCAATCTACGTGGTTTAAGTGCAGTGACCGTGGTCACACTCCTATCTGACATACATACCTAGCCGAGGCATGCATACAATGCACTGATAGGCATTGTGGTCTTGTAAACATCGTTCATAATCAAAAGCATCGTGAAGCGCCGTGAAACCTCCAGTAAGTAAAGACACGTATTTCGTATTCTTCTGTAAAAACGACGCCACCACCATATTTGTATACTGATCTTCTTCAGTGCGTCCTGATCCTAAGAAGCAAAGGTGTTCTCCAGCTACAAGGAATGAATTTTTTAAATTATTAATTACATAATCTAATAGTTATTGTACATACCAGCATTACTATTAACAGCTAAAGCTTGTCTTTGCGACATTAGCAAGCCTTGGACAGCAGTCTGAAAGGCACTAGGCTCTTGTAACATCAAATTGCAATCTAAATGGAAAGCAGTAGGCAAATGTCCACAATTATATTGTTCAATAGGCCTGCAGTCGACTAAAAAGAATCGAACACCCTCTTGTCCTACGCCCACTGCTCGATTAAATACATTTCCGACTAATTCATCCACCGAAACAGGCAGACATAAAGCCTGAGAAACCAAATGTGTACTATCATGATTACCATTATATAAAGGTTGCATCAATTCGCTTCTGAAACTGGACGGTGTTTTCAAGCAATAATACCGAGCAAGTGAACAGAAATCAGCCACATCCTCAGCTTCCAAACCGCTTGGCATCCCAGATAAAACGGCGATTAATTTATCTTTGCTTTCCTCTTTCATAGACATTATCTGCTCGCGAGCATTTACGACCATTATTAATGAAAGGAAAAATATAAAAAACGGATCGCTTTGTTGAAAATAATAATCCCACATTGTGATGGTTGCTGTTAAGTTGCATGTAGCTGCGAATAATGATTGAAACCAAGAAAGGCAGTACGTTTCGGGCGTTATTTTCTTTGTGTCCAGAAATGAACACAGTTCTGGATCATGATACTGAAGTAATAATCTCATAATGTGAAAAGCATTGCCATCCTTCTGAGTACCTTGAGGAATGTAAGTATCTCTGATCCCTTCAAATAAGTTATACATGGATGATTTACTCTCTCTCAGTGTAATTAATGGTAACAGAAGCTCAATCCAACCATTCTCTTTCTTATAACTTAAATTTCGACTCTTACAATAGAATGTTAAGATACTTTCAAGATCGGAAGTAATGGAAGGCCTTTCATCTTCTTCATTGCCCAATTTGGATACAAAATTAACACAATCTTCATGTATTATTGATTGATTTGGAAGATCATAAATTTCACTGAATTGTTCAATTTGATTGCCTTTATCAGATACGTCAAGACAAATCTGAAACAAGTTTAAAGATGAAAATATACAGTGCTTTGAACATATTGGTTTGAATTTTATCTTTAATTTGAAAATATATTACATACCTGCCATACTTCTGACCTCAATCTTTCAGGCAAAGGTTTTCCTTTGCATATACAGTAAATATCTGTTACTGAAGATTCTTCAAGAAGGGCAGTTTCCAAGTCTTGCACCCTAAAAATTGGGAAATGTAACCTTATTATGAAAGAATTAAATGGCGATTTCTTTTACATACCAGTTAATATTATCGTCTTCGAGTAAAGACATTTTGCATTGTTATCATTTGTTGTAATCTAGGTGTATTTAGTTTATTTACTTTACTCAAGTTAACGTGTCATTTGTATCAATAAGGAATAACTGACGTTTGTTTCACAACATAAAATTTAACAGGCGCGTCGACAGATGTATGCATGTGTTTGTTGTGGCATAAGAAATTAAATAGAAACTGTTATCATGCGAATACCGCAATATAAACCGATAAGAAGATATTGATGATGAATTATAAACTGATTAATTTGGAATGTGAGTGTTTGCTGCTGTATTGTTTAATTTTATGTTTAAAGTTTAAGATGGTTAGAAGAAATGACATATATTTGTAATGAAAGTTGACTACATTAGATAATTTTAAATTATTTCGGTACTAATTTATTTATTTATTCTAAATTACTAAGTAACCGAAAAATTGTACTATAAAACTAATATTATTAATTCAAATATTTAATACGAAAATTAATAGCTGTAAAGAATTATGGGATTGGTAGGTTTTTACTTTAAAAGGCAGGGGCGGACTGGAGCAACGAACAATCGGGCAATTGCCAAGTAAGCCGGTTGTCTGATTTACTGGCAAGCAAATTAGGCAAAGTTTGTTAAATATAAAAAGTTGTATACAAACTTAGGCAAGTTTCATAGAAATTTAAAATAAATGGTTAATAGTAGACTGCATTTTACAGCTTGGGGTAGTAAGAAAAGTAGTAGTTATCTTGAGATAATCGGCAGTCCGACTCTGTTAAATGGGGATTATATAACGTATAATTTTCAGGAAATGATATATTTTTAGTATTTTTCAATATAGTAAAAACTCCGGGTTTCTTGTATGTTGCAGAGCAACATTTTTACTCTCTCGAAATCTTTTTTCGTCAATTGTTTTACAGCGCCTTGGCAGCTACATCGGAGGGCCTAAGGGATGTTGCCTCTCGTTGGCTACATTGATTGCGAAACACTGGTGTATTATAGAACAACAAGACATGAGAAAACCAAAACTAAATTGAATTCTCAACCATGTAGCATAATTTAAAACCAAAATTGCGGCAATTTGAAATAAGAAGTCACTTTCTTGTATAAAAAATCGACTTGGACATAAAAAATATAAGAAAACAAACATTCAAAAAAGCGTATGATACATGATAGAAAATTAATTCTTACGTTTTAGAAGTAAAAAATAAGCAATATCGGTTTGACAGATTCTGAGATTTTTGTGCAGCCAGTTGATAAAGTATGATTTCCAAGGTAAGTGAGTTATGTGATATATCTCGCTGCAACTTTGTAACAAAGTTATACAGTGGTACCTCGAGATAAAAGTTTAATTCGTTCCGTAACCTTGCTCGTATGTCAAGTTGCTCGTATCTCAAAGCAATAAATCGCCCGTTTGATCGCTTGTATGTCGAAAAGCTTGTATGTCAGGACACTTGAATCTCGAGGTACCACTGTATATTGAAATATTGTATTAGTACAATATTCCAGACAACCTAATTATCTCCAAAAAGCAAAAGAATCGATTTTTTTCTGAAAGCTTAGTCCCTCATTAACAAAATCTATAAAGAATTCCCAGCGTTGTCTTTCATCTTGTCTAATGTAACTTTTATGACGAATTTGAAAATGTATATAAAATGAATTCTCGTTCAAAGTAGAAAATGAAAAATTAAAATAAAACCATTATTAAACATATATTTAATATAAAATATAATTTGATATTATACAAAATATCATCTACTTCCATAAGTTTCGGATTCTGTGTCTGTATCATCCGAAGGTATTCTTTTGTACTTCTTCTTCATATACCAATACATATTTATCATAAATCCCCACGAAACCATATATATCAAAACGGCCAACAATTTAAATTCCCAATCCTGATGTCCGGTAATTACTTCAAATGCTATAATGCTGCCCAAAATCAATCTCATCCCAATGAAAATCAAAAGAAAACTCAATTCTACTACTTTGAACAATAGCGTATCGTGATACCCTAATGTCCGAATAAACCATCGACATTGCAATAGGGGATTCGTAACTTCCATCAACCCTAGTGCGCAGGTTGCTTGATCTGCTGATAAGCCTTTCACTAGCATCCTGGATATAGCAAAGCAGCTGTAGATATGATGTGCTATCATGAGCTTTGTTTCTGTTTGGTAATACAAACACCAAACTAAGTCAAATATGAAATATCCCAAACTCGCAACTAATAAAGTTTCTTGTGCAAAAGTTGTAGGGCTATTGTAATTGTAGAATGCCCAACCATGGATAACACATTGAGAACTTCCCACAGATGCTACAAGTAGACCATGACAAAGAGTGATTAGCCGATTGGAGAACTCTGGTCGCTGAGTCTTGCTAAATTTTCTTAAGCTTAAGAGATATAGAATAGACCAGAAGAAAAGGGATGGAATTGATAATATCAAAATAAACATGGTTTAAATATTTGATAGTTTTGAATTTTGACATTTGGTTAAGATTTATGTCAGAGTTCCACATTAATTGGATATGAGAGCAAATCGGTATTGCTTTGGAATTTACGCGTAATTTGTTATTTCACTGACAATTATTTTCTATATTTATTCATCGAGTAGAAAAAACGATTTGTATATTGAACTACAATAAATTGTATAACAGAAAGTTAATGTAAGTTCAGTTGATAGTAATTATACATTTAAAAATGTAATTTTTATTGCAGAATGCCACCGATAAAGCATACCGAATCAAAGATGAACATAACAGCTACAGGTTTTAAGGCAAAATCTTGCGTCCCACCCTCAGCTCCAATAACTACACAGAGTACTACCACTGTATTAAGCACTCCATCACATTGTTACAAATGCTTTTTAATGAAGAGATTTTGGATGGTTTCAGTCAATATGTATGATTTTATGGGTTTAATTGATATCTGCCCAGGAAATACTCTACATGCCGTAAAACCTTATGTAGGATGTAAAAATTAACATATTATGCAATCAATATTATACAACCATTGTTTTTATCATAAAAATAAGATATTTTTATAGTAAATTGGAGCAGTCTCTTTTATAGGGTTACCAAATGTCTCTCGTGATGGAGTAGGACATTTTCACTAAAAATAGTACTATAGTAGGAAATTTTGTTTACATTTTTATCCATTAGCTAGATAAATTGTATCACAATCTTTTCTCTGCACCCCAACACAACCGACTTAGCACCTCCAAACTAAGTGAGACCCACGATGAACCCAGGGCGGTATGTCTCCCCTTAAGAGGATCATTTACCCGACGAACTGAAAAGATGAGATCGAATGTGTATTGCCGAGTATGTTTTAAGTAAAGGACAGCAATACAAGATTGGATAACTATAACTGGAGTAAATGGCACAAAAATTTGCTTTCGGTTCGTGACTGATTACGGCCAGAGTATTTGATATTTTGACAAAATTTGAAAAACACATTATTAAGCGATAAATAATATAGTGGGCGAATTTGCGATTTTTGCCATCCCGATATATAAGCCGCTAAAGTGAAAGTACGTTTGTCGAGATTTTCTAATTAATTTTAATATATTTTCTAGTAAATCGATAGGGGCATAGTTTTTGGCAGCTATAAAATTAGGCAAAAAAAAATTAGAATAAAAGCTCAATTAGTGTGATCACAGTCAGTTACGGCTATAACATTGAGTTTCCTACAACAGTTTGCAGGTAAATAAACCTCTTAAACCGCCTCTGAAACTCAGCTTCTTCAAAAGTAAAAATACTATAAAAGTATAACATTTCCGATACTTTTTAACAGGTGTTAGGAAGTAGGGCAAAGAGATAAATAAATGTTCTACCAAAGTAGAACGATTGGTAACACTTATCTATTAATATAATCTAAAATTATAAATACTCTTAAGAAATACTTAAAATTTCTTTAATTAGTATGTAGTTTACTCTCTCCCTGCTTCAAAACTTGTCTAATATTCAAATTAATCCTTGAATATTCTAAATATTCATCAATTTCCTTAAAACTGTCATCATAAAGACACTTTTTTCCTTCATTAATCTTCCATACCGGATTTTTAGTTTTTACAATTCTTGGAATAGCATGGTAACACAGTCTAGACTCTTTGCTCATTATCACAACATCTCCACTATGAATAAAAACAGCAGTTGGCTTCGTTTCAATACTATGTCCACCTAATAAAAAAATAGCACTATTTCCAAAACTGAATGAAAACAATGGTGCATCTAAATATTCTTCTGAATGATCTGTATGCCCTGATAATGTTGAATCTAAATGATAAAAGTTGACAATTCCTGCTTCTGCTTTGAAATAACTAAAGCCTAAAACTTCAGCAAAGTGATCACAAAGTGAACTCAAGTTTTCAGGAAATTTATTCTTATCTTCTTCTGTATATATTTTTGTGTTCCAGTTATGATGATATCCTAAAGTTGCCCATCTTAACTTTGTAAGAATTTCTTTATGTTCTTGTGCATATTCCCACCAATTATGTGCAGGTGGAACCAGATTATGAACATCAATATTTAATTTATTTGGCTTTTTAGTAAATTCTTGTAATGATTGTTTGATCCAGTATTTTTGACCAAGTGGTGTGAAGGGGTTTTTGATGTAAATAAAGCCTGGGTGGTCGAGTATTTCATAAACTTCCCAAATGCATGAATTATGCAAATGTGGTGTGGCTTCTTTTGGGTTTGTATATAAACGGTTGATCTATAATACCAGAAAATTAATAATTGCAAAGATATAGTGTATTATTGAGATGTAAAATCGTTTTTTTTTACCTTTTCATTGGATATTATATTGGAATGAAAATTGAGGATGTCTGTAAAAGATGGAGGTGGATTTTTGGACTTATAATATTTAAAAGATTCCTTAAACATGTCCTTTGATGATTAGGGAAACGTTCTAATAATGATACAGTGAAGACTGGTAATAGATGATATTGATTATCAGAAATATGCCTTTTATTAACATTTTATATAAATAACCTAAGAAAACTGAACAGCTGTGAATATGAAAATTTGAAATATTTTAAGTCATAAGGAGAATTGTAACTTTACCACATATAAATTCATTCTTATTTTGTTCATGTAATAATTAGGGAAACTTTCTAATTAATTAATATTATAATCATAATATTAAATTACTTAATATTACCTTTAATATTAATATTTTATCAGCAATTTAAGGTCTTTAAGGTCCTTAAAATAATTATATCTATTATTGGAAGAAAAATAGTAATATATTTGAGTACAAGAAAATAGCATTAAGCATTAGAATAGCATTCAAAAATTAATTAAAACATTTGCAACAAACACGACATATGTATTTCATTACGTATCCATCTAGGGAATTTCTACAATTTAACAATGTACGTACGAATCACTACACCATAGATGGCATTTGCGCATATTTGTTCACCAATATGACATCACGGAAAGAATCATCAGTCCATTCATTACATTAGTCATCATCATGTATTATCTGAAGGTATGAGTTTAATTAGTAAAGCTCAATTAAAAGTTCAAGATGTCAAAGAACATTCAAGAAATTTACTGCGGTTGGTTAACGAAGTCGCCACCTACGAAACGCATATGGCGAGGGGTAAGTGTGAACAAATCACATTCAAACAAAAACTCAAAACAATTGCCACTTACATAGAAGATTGTTTACAAAACAATGAAACATTTGTCACAAGATAAACGTTGAATCACGCAATAGGAACTAGTGATAAAGTGCGCACTATTAAGCTAACAATTAATTCATTTGTTTTGTTTAGCGTTGGAGGAAACGTTGGTTTGTATTACATCAAGGAGAACTACCAGCTCAATACAAGTTATCTTACTTTACTGACCGTAACAATCACAAGCTCAAGGGTGTTATTGATTTGGATCAAGTGGAAGAAATCAGTCAAGGTCTTAAATTTGAAGACAAGAAACTTACATTTGATTATATATTTGCTATTAAGACACCAACACGTACTTATTATCTTGCTGCTGAGTCAGAAAATGAGATGAAAGAATGGGTGAAGAATATTTGCAATATTTGCAAAATGCGACCGACGAGCGATGAAGATGAGTGTGATATTGAACAACAGAAGGACCTGGTTGGTAATAGTACAATTGATTCACCTCCTGTTTCTCCAGTAAGCACAAGTCCATATATTCCAATTTCTGAATGTATTACTGGTAAGACTCCACTTTTACCAAATCAGTCATTGTCATCAATGGAAGTGCAAACTTATTACAATCATGTAGCAAATAATTCATATGAATTGAATTCACCTACATATTTGAATTGTGGGCCATTTTCTATGACTACAAAAATGAATAATGTCCAACCCATGAAGTCAATTGAGGCTGAATATTGCAATTCATTACCCCATATGAATGCATCTCCACTACAAAGTCCCACAGATTCTGAAAGTGTGTTTACGGATGATGACTGGTCTCATAATATGAGCCATACAGAAATAAGTAAGTAAAATTTGCTATTGGATTTAAAAACAATATGTCAAATGATTAATTAATTAATTAATTTCAGGTTCTAGGCACATTCGACCTTCTAATAGTTCAGCTGAAGTTGAATCCACAATAAGGAAGACTGGCAGTGTATTAGTCCCACCTAGACCACCAAAACCACAACATATCAACACTTCGCAAAATTGTTATTTAAATATTCAGACATGTAGTAAAGGAACAAGGTCTGGGAACCATAGCAAATCAAATTCCACATGTGATGACAGTATCACAACGGTATGAGTATTTATATATAAAGGAAATGAATAGTACTTTATCATTCAACAATATTTCTTTTCTTTGCAGACATATTTAACAGATGAAACCTATGACTTTCCACGATCGCATGTAGAAAATGCGGATGTGCGAAACAGTCTAGGAAAGCGACACTGTTATAATAATGCGGCGCCTAGTTATATTGACGGCCACATATTTACTTATGATAATCCGTCACCGAAGCCTAGTACGAGTCAAGCGCAAATATTTAAATACGGTGATGAGCTTGGGGACGAACCGGCGTCGCCTTTATCGCAGACTTCCTCTACCGCCCAATACTCTAATCTGCCAAGCCCAGTTTTACCTCCTGATACTCAGGTTTGTATAGCTAATATTTATATATTTGAATATTATATATATATTTCTGTCTTTGTTAATTACTTCAATCTATTTAAATCTAACTTATAGGCAACAATACAAATCCTATACGTATATAGGTCTCAAAAATGTTGTTTTGCTTGGGGGTAATCCGGTTGTGGAAATTTTCTTTTCTTCATATTGTGCCTACTTGGCGCACGAAAATGCTTCTTTCCTGCACTAGTGCGTAAAGTTTGCACAGCCGCAGAAATATAGACTGGTGACATGTTAGGTAGTTGGAACAGGTTTTGAAAGAAATATATAAAATTCTAGATTTTAATTTACAATAGGTAGGACATACAGCGCAGACTCTAGCGATTGATCGCTGAGCTCGCTCTGCAAAAACTTCCTCGATTACATTGCTTAGGAGTTTTAGAACGTAGAACAGAGGTACCTCTTGACAGCTTCGTGGCACATTAAAAAACGCAAAAGAGCTCTCAGAGCTTTGGGTGTTCGTTTAAGATCGTACAACCAGCATTCGTGCTGTAATACTACTCTTTCCGCACTAATAACGCAATATACTATTTTATGTATATCATCATCCTCGTGCTTCTTTTATCATCTATGTGTCTAGGTTGTACGTCTATTGCCGCGATTCAGCAAATTTTCTCTATTCATTTAGGTTTCTTTATTAGTATTTTGTTGTTCTAAGTTGTTCGTGGCCTTTCTCTTATAATTTTTTCGATTTATTTTGATGTATATAATAATTTTATATTTGGTTCTAGTTAATGCCACCTCCAAGAGTTAATCGTGGATTAAAACCAAAGAGGAAACTGTCCGATTCCTTATCAGTTGCTTCCAGCACTGAACCTAATTCACCTCGGTTGGCTCCTTCTGTTGACAGGAAATTAAAACCATTAAACACAGTAAGTGCCATATTTTATTCTATGAATATATTCAACTTTTTTATATGAAAGAATACTTATAATTGAATATTTTTACAGTTAACGTTGCCAACTGGGAGGTCCTTCGAAACTAGTGATGAAAATTTCAATAAAAAATGTAGAGCTGCTCCAAGTCCCACTCCATTTGGTCGTTCATTTGAAAATTTACGAAGCGATGACAACGAACAGGTACGTTTGAATTTGGTTTATTATAAATTAAAGAAATTAAACGATATATGTATAATTTAATTAGGAATTATTGTTAATGTTTATTTATTTTCTGTTTTATTTAGCTCTACGTATATTTTACTTCAATAAACGATCAACGAAAGAAATTAGAATACTTAGATTTAGATTTAGACAACAAAACTAGTAACAGTAATGTTAAACAACGCACAAAATCAACGAACGAAGATGCGTCTGCTCGATCCCCAGGAGCAATTACCGTTTACAAAAAAGTCGATTTTATGAAAACCGAAGCGTTTAATATCACACGAAATAATTTAGAGAAGGAACGCAAGAAAGAAGTGCCCTTTAAAAAATAAATATATCTGGGGTTTTATTATTAAAATACAAATTATATGTGAGTACAATTATTAGAATTAAATACGGTTGAATCTAAACTTGAATTGAAATAACAATATGAAGCTATTTCATATATACACAGAATATGTGCAATTACAACTCATATCAATCAAAATTGAATTCATTCTACAAGTGTGTTGCCAGCGGCGTAATTAGAGTTGGCTGGGGGGGGGGGTAGCTGTCCCCAAGCGCAGCACCAAAGGGGCGCCAAATCGATGTAACTTTCAACTTTTTAACTTTTATAGATCGACAAAGCACAAAACAATATAGAAAATATTATAAGTGTATCATGGGGCGCTCATAACTTCACTTGTCCCCGGGCGCTGGCAACCCTAGTTACGCCCCTGTGTGTTGTTATTATTTATCTATGTGCTAAGAATGATGGGAAGTATTAATTATTTACATTACCACAATATGGATGAAAAACCTATAATAATGGTATTAATATGCACATACTTGTATTATTTAAATTCTGCATTTTAGCACTGTATTTAAATTTTAATTGAATTTACACAACAGTGCATTTTAGACTTATTTGCATTTATAAATGGTATTATTGTTTTACGAAACTATAAATCGAATGCAATTATTAATATAAGATATATAATTGTATATAACATTTATTATTTGACTGCATTTATACAAATCTAATAGTTATTGATATTTTGCTAACAATTCAATTCGTTGTTACTATTAACTTTTACTGATGTATCTATTACTTTTTTTTATAAATTCTACAGTATGTACATAAAGTACTATGAGATTTTAAAATGTATACTTAAAATTAATATTATATCAATGTGATGTAACTTGATTTTCTCCGGCTGTGGCCTCTGGTGTTTTAAAGTTGCTCATTTAAAAGTTTTATAATTTATATGACAAACGATATGCTACCACTTTAATACAAATCTACTTTACTTTACATAGTGCAAGTGCAAGGTATATTTATCAGTAAAGTTATTAATAAAACAAATATGTGAATTGTAGTTATAATCATACACATGTATCAATTACTCATTGTAAGTGCTTTGTAACTGTTTAAATACTTCTTTACTTTTTTTTATAATAGTAAACTATGTAAGATTATATTATAAACATCATACTATAGTCACCTCTATTTTGTACTGATATGTATTTTATTTTTTCTTGCAATATACCACATGTATTTTTGTTATTAAAAACCATATATTTGTATAAAATAATTAAATAACTGGTCAACCTTAATTTCTATAATTTGGTTTATTGTTTTTTTTTAAGTGGGTAATTAAGCTCTGGAGCGCTGAACGGTGGTCATTGTGTCCCTATCTCCCATTTCTCGCCTAAGAGTTAGGTATCGCCCCGAATTCTTGGCAGAAGGCAATCAGGTTGTCCACACCTGTATTCTTTACCAGTTCGGGGTCAGGTTCTGCCGACTCTAACCACCTCAGTCTGCTAACGCTCAGCACCTTGCAAGCGCGTAGCACGTGCTTTGGCGTTTCTTTCTCCTTTTCACATCATCTGCATATAACGGTAGTATTTCTATCGTGTTTGTGCGTAGGGTATTCCAAATTACAGTGCCCTGTGACGTTTTGAAAAGAGTTTTGCACTTTTCCAGATCCTTAATTTTTGACCTTCTCTCAAGGGGCCATATGTGTAATTTCTGCGGCGCACACAGTTACTCAGGTGCGCCGTCCGCCGTAACGGTATTTTAATGAAAAGAACAAAAACCAAGAGGCGCTTAATAGGTTTTGCACACAGGCGCTGACTATGGTAGGTACGGCACTGCTCTTTCCTTACTTCTGTATGTATTCATAAAAGAGTGTTTTGGTCCATCTGCCTCTTGGAGATTCCTCTCATTGTCTTAATTGTTGCCTTTTGGCTTACTGTTCAATTATCTCTAAACCTGATTTGAAGGGACTTTAATTTCCATTAGGTTGCCTTTCCTTTTAGCTCCTGCTTTTGCACGTCTCTCAGCTCAGGCGTTGCTCATGGTATTATTTGAATGATTCAATCTACATTATCTTTTATGAATTTCGACTCAGGGGAACGGTTTTAGCATATTAACACGTAGGACAGAACAGGATGTAACTAGGAGGAGGCAAAGAGGGACATCAGTCTCTGTGCTGAGCGTCAAATCGTTCTTTTAAAATTATAGAAATTTGGAAATAACATTTTCGAGTGTGAAAGACGCCGCTTGTGAAGTGTCTGCTTGAATATTTAATTCTGTCCCCCAAAAAAGGTGCTAGGAGAATTCACCAATGTTACGTCTTCCAAATATCTTTCTCTGCATTATCAATGGGAGCAGTTTATATTTTTTCCTTCTAATTGTGACTCAGGTACTGCAGCTTCTATCTTTTTATTGTTGATATGATCTATAGCTGTTTAGTCACAGGCTCACATTTATGTTTATTGCTTTGTCTTTTCAGAATAATTTTTGCATACGTCTATAACACAATAGTTTGAAAAACTTAAACTTTTTTATTTCAGCCTGCTTTAGTGTCCATGCCTCGATGCCTTAGAGCAGAAGCAGAAGCAATAGGCGCGCGCTTTGGAACTCAAGATGGAAGAGCTCTTTTACGATTTCATTTCCTAGTCATGTGAATTACACTTGTTTGACTGATTTTGCATTACGGAAGACCACAGGCGCAAAGGGCCCAGTTTGTGCCTTTCTTAGCATTCTTGTATGCAGATCTATTTTAATTTGTCTATCAGAATGAGACATTTGCATTTTCAGAAATGTACTTCTTGCAATTTTAATTTTTGGTTTGATTACATCACTAGAATGATTATTATCATCTTTTGAAGATAAAGTCTAGTGCTTTTTTCTTATCTATCGGAAACCAGCACAAACTAGCGAACATGTAATAAGCAAAAATTTCTGGTGTATATAACCATTTATTCGGCTTTATCTTCTAAACTATTTATCCCGCTGGAATTTATCATAAAGATTAATTCTCATAGAGAAAAAACTAAGGATGACTCTTCGATCTCACGAAAAATGAGTGAAATTAAAATCTAAACATAGTAATCCTGTTTTTTTAACATTCGTTCGCCTATAACTCATGAATTAGGAAGTAAATATATTTTTAAAATTCAATTGCAAATAGCCAATAACCTAATTATTCCACAGGAATCACATAGACATAATTTTAAAACTTAGTTAAATTTTTTGAGACAAGGTCTCCAGAATGATCTCTTAAGATCGTATATAAATTAGAACGAGCATATAGGTTTTTATTATCTTTTAATTTTGAATAAAGTGAGTCGACGCTTATTTATCATTGCTGAACAAAAATGAAGTAACATGTGCAAAGATATAAAGATTACTAGAATTTAATTTCTTTGATTCTGTGAGTCTACATTTGAGTAATATACAATCAACCTTATATAATGCTAGTTGTAGCGAAACTGTTCTTTCTCATAAACTTGAAAAACTCTT
>JARJDU010038104.1:0-11808 GCA_030264695.1 Lissagria laeviuscula | reverse complement strand
CAAAGACTTTCACACGCTCAGTGAGAAACTTCAATTGGATTTGCATGAACCACCCATATCGCAGGTAAATTAATTCAAATCTTGGAAATAATGTAATTAGTTGTTTAGGTAACGAGAGTGCAGTAATTCAGTGAGTAAGTAAATGCCCTACCACTCAAGGCATGTACACTGTTTTACCTACAACCCGTAGATGCCTCATGTAGACTGTGCGGTTTACTTTACCGTATAGTATAACGCATGGTAGCGTTTTACCTGCAACTATGCGGTAAAGCGAATGATAACGCACAGTCTTCATAGCTGGTAAAGACTTGGCATTGGGCATGAGTGCGCTATAGACGAAAAGCGCACGATTGTACACTGTACGTGCGTGTATCATGCGCTTCGTCTGGTGAGGGTAGGTAAAGCGTTGTACCCGCTGCGCGTGGCAAGGATTATAACGTACTCATGGAATTACTGCACTTGCTGTTTCGTGCCTCGAGCATAACTATCCGCCCGTCCGTAAAAAGCCTCTTACCGAGTGGTAAGAGGCGTAAACTACTAAAATAAATGCGCAACTGAGTTTATTAATTGTTTGTTCGTAGTGTGTTACATGGATAGAAGACGCCAAGTTGAATCAACTTCGACGAGACGGCATCAAATACGCTCGAATCAACCTGTACGATAATGATATTTATTTCTTGCCACGCAATATCATTCATCAATTTCGTACAGTTACTGCAGTCACTAGCGTTGGTAAGTTCCAATCAAATTAAATGTTTATAGTTATAATAATTGCTAATAATTTGTTACTTCAATGTGTATATCTTTTATTTAAATTAGCATGGCATGTACGACTAGCCCAATATTACAAAGACGAAGTCGACGAAACCACAGAATGTGAAGACATCCCAAAGATAGACTCCCCAGTGCCCGAAAAGAAAAAAGAGAAATACATTGAGCGTACCAAGAAGCTGCACAAAACTAAATCGAAAGATGAAGACAAGCCGAAAGAGAGAAAGAATAGTAATACTGCAAATAACAATACAGCATCATCATCATCACACAGCAACAGTAGTAAATCCAGTGAATCAAAACGTCGCGAAGACGATTCGAACAGTATCAAAAAGGATAAAGATAAGGAAAAGGATAGGGATAGAGATAAGGAAAAGGAAAAAGAAAAAGATAATAAAGATCGTAGGAGCAGTACCGATAAATACAAGGATAAGGATAAAAATCGTCATCGCGATAAGCATCACAAGGATTATAAGGATCGTCAAGGAAGGCATCACAAGCATAAACATCACGACAGAGATCGCGAACGCTCCGATCGTGATCGCGATCGTGATAGAGACAAGTCTCGTCATGATCGTAAGCATTCCGATCATTATAAGAGTACAGGCTCTAGTAGTAGTTCAAGTCATAAGCATAAACACAAGGAACGCGATCGAGATAAACCTAGAGATAAAGACAGAGATAGAGAGAAGGAACAACGTGCAGATACTGGCAATGTATCAAAATCTGGTAGTGTTGCACCTTCACCTCCACAAACAGCAACAACTACAATAACGACAGTAGCTAATGCATCAACTAATGTTGAAGCCGATGGCAAGGTTGCTCAAGATTCAGAAACAATTTCTGCGCCGACGCTGGCGACAACGAGCGTTGTTGTTCCAGCGTCAACTAATCTTAATACTTCGTCCAATTCGACATCGGTGTGTCCTGAACCGGTTGCGCCGATTGTCGATAAAAAACCACCCGCGCAGAAAATCAAGAAACCAAGGTTGTCCGGTTCTATTGACGTTCTTGGTGATATTCTAAAACATATGGGTTCGCAGAAATAGTTTTTGTGTAGGTTTTGCTTTTCATTGCACTTTGAAGGGTTTTTTCCAGAATTTTAACTTTGCAAGCATACATTTGTCTAGTTTTATAGGTTTCCTACTTATAACCTGATTGTACAGTGTACAGCAAGTAGAGATCAAACATATATATATATTTACTTATGAAGTATGTTAGGGTTGTGAAATGAGGGTAAACTCCAGATTGGCTGAAGAAACGAAGGGAAGTCGTGTGATGAATATTTTTAGCATTACGTGTGTATTGTTGTCTTTATTATTCGAACGGAAAATGTCGTTAAAGGTCAGAGAGATGTATAGAAATAGAGTGTCATGAAATGTGGTAACTGGTAATAATATGAGGCGTCCTCCTGTGGTACTCACATTTTACGTGACGTTTGCTAATTGTAATAATCATCACATCCGCAGAAGCTTAGCATTTGCTAAAAGGGGCTGTTATGTACATATTGTACATACAATTGTAAATATTTTTATATAGTCAATTTCTATATTATATACATATATGAAGTACATCATTGATTATTTTGTAATTATATGAAGATTACTTGTATGTACTGTGAGTAGTAGTGATGTTTAAGGAAATTTTATCAGATCAGATTTTCACAATAGGTTTTTATTTTACATTCATCTTTACATAAAAGAAAAAAACTGCATTATATCTATGAATGAAGTATTTTTTGTCTGATTTTAAAAATTTATTTATTTTCGCTGTGATTTTTGTACAAATCTTTCATCATTGGCTTGTCGTTTGATGCGTAGAATGGAATTTCGTTTTAAATTTGTAGTACAAATCATGTTTCGTTTAAATTTTATCGGTAATAGTTTTATTAATGCAGTTAGAATTATTATTCCTGCTTTGTTTTTACAACAATGGCGTAAATAACGTTTCATGTTCTGAATTTTGAGCACCTTGTGTACATACCTACATGGCGGCATATATTGTTTGATAATTTCATTTTAAATAAATATTGAAAGAGAGTGAAGAATGCAACATGCATTTTTAGATCGTTGTGCAATTACATTTTGTTCATAATTGTCAATCTAATATTATGCTTGACTGCAGTGAAAATACTTAAAATATTATATTATGTCTCTTGTAAGTTATTTTACGCATTCCAAGTTTATTTATCTTTATTTATTATTGACAATATTTGAATGAGAAATACTTATCAATAAAATCAAGTCAATTCATTGATTAATTACATGTGTATATTCATAATATCAAATGCGTTTGCATCATCTGATGCTAAATGCCGATGTTTAGAACTTCAAATTTTGAATTTTTATTATTCCCGCGCATTCATATCGTCTAGCGTCCTCTGTAATTAATTCCAAAAAACTCACATGACTGAATCAATTAGCATTTGAGTCGGGTAGTTGTATTAGGATTAACGATTAGGCTAAATCTATGATTTATATTAAATTTAAACAATAATTCAGAATTAGTGGTATCAAAACTATTGGAATTTTGAAAGTTTTATTTGTAAATTTTATGACACACGGGATGCCTACTTGTAAGAATTGATGTAATATAAGTTGCCTATAGATGACCTTGCAACAAATTTTTATCCTTCGTTGCAAAACTTCAAGCATTCTGTCATCCGGTCTTCAATAACCACAGTTTCTCGACAAATGTGACAAGTTTCCGTGAATAATTTTCGGTTCGCTTTAGATATCATTTAGTTTTCCGAAACTAATATTGGAACGCCTAGCGTGCCTTTCCTTGTGCGTGTGATTACGACCGCTCATCGTAACCGGCCGGGTGCGAAGCAGCATTCGTCTTGGTTAGCTTCTTTTAATTCTCTCTTGTGTGTTACTATGCACAAAATTGTCAATAATATATGAACAATCATCGCGGCAGTGATCGACGATACTTGGATTGGATTTTAGTTCAGTACTCTGTACGTTAATTATCTAAACATGGCAAGCGTTTCCTATCAGATTGCTAATCTTCTTGAGAAGGTACTAGAACTTCGTAATTTTGCTATTCAATTGTTTGTGTTCGATGCTATATTAATATTATATTTATAGATGCAATCTTCTGATAAGGATTTTCGGTTTATGGCAACCAATGATTTGATGACTGAGTTACAAAATGATAGTATCAAATTGGATGATGATTCTGAACGAAAAGTTGTTAAAATGTTGCTGAAGTTGTTGGAGGATAAGAATGGTGAAGTCCAAAACTTGGCAGTTAAATGGTAATTAAAGCATTATTAAAGATAAATCTAGGTATGTAATACTTATGTAATATTTTTTTAGTTTGGGTCCACTTGTAAACAAAGTCAAAGAGTTCCAAGTAGAGACAATTGTTGAGAGCCTTTGTTCCAATATGGTGTCTGAGAGGGAACAATTGCGCGATATATCAAGCATTGGATTGAAAACTGTGATTTCTGAGTTGCCGCAGGCACCCGGTGGATTATCTGGTAACATTTGTAAACATATAACATCCAGATTAACAACAGCAATTGAAAGAGTAAGTTAACATACTTCTCTTCTCACATCTTTTACTAATCAAAATGTTCATATATGCATGCAATAAACAGCAAGAAGATGTTTCCGTACAATTGGAAGCTTTGGATATCGTCGCAGACCTACTAGCACGTTTCGGTAACGTGTTGTCATCCTTCCACGGATCAATTCTAACAGCACTCTTCCCGCAACTTGAGTCTCCACGTCAAGCTGTCCGAAAACGTTCGATAGCTGCATTGAGTAACTTGGTGCTATCCTGCAATTCTACTTTATACGCCAAACTTATCGATCACTTGAAAATCGGTCTCTGCAATCCGAACAATAACAATATGCAGACGCGTACATACATTCATTGCGTAGCAGCTGTTTGCAGACAATCTGGTCATCGTTTTGGGGAACATATTGAAACGTTCATCCCTCATATTCAACAATATATCCAAACCGATGACGATGAACTCCGAGAGTTTTGCTTGCAAGCATTCGAGTCGTTCGTCAATCGGTGTCCCAAAGACATCACGCCTCATATATTAATGGTAACTGAACTTTGCCATAAGTATATCACCCATGATCCCAATTATAACTACGATGAAGATTACGAAAACGATGGTGTTATGGATACAGTCGAAGGAGATGAAGACGAGGACGAAGATGAGAACGACGAATACAGCGACGACGATGATATGAGCTGGAAAGTCCGTCGATCGGCAGCTAAATGTCTTGAATCCATAATTTCCTCAAGGCACGAAATGCTCCCAGAGTTTTATAAGATCCTATCACCTGCCTTGATTGCCAGGTTTAAGGAACGTGAAGAAAATGTAAAATCAGACATTTTCCATGCGTACATAGCGCTTTTAAAACAAACCAAGACCTCGGTGAATGTCAGCATTGATCCGGATTCAATGGAACAGGAAACTCCCGTTTACCTGTTACAGCAGCAGGTGCCCTTGATTGTGAAAGCAGTCAGCGTGCAAATGCGCGAAAAGAGCATTAAAACCCGCCAAGATTGCTTTTCTTTACTTAAGGAACTTTGTGGTGTATTACCGGGAGCATTAACTGCACACATTGGTGATCTCATTCCCGGGATTCAATATTCTCTTGGAGAAAAGAACTCCAGCAGTAATATGAAAATCGATGCATTGTCTTTCATCTATTGCTTGTTGACCACACATCAACCACAGGTGTTTCATCCCTATATTGATGTCCTCCTGCCACCTGTGATTAATGCAGTCGGAGATAACTTTTATAAGATAACTGCCGAAGCCCTGAATGTGCTGCAAGAGATGGTGAAAGTAATTCGTCCGCTAACAGTCCCTTGCAGCTTCGATTTCACGCCTTTTACGAATCAAATCTATTCGTGTACGTTGGTGAGACTTAAAGCTTCTGATATCGATCAGGAAGTGAAAGAGAAAGCGATTTCGACGATGGGACAGATTATTTGTAACTTGGGAGACTATCTGCGCAAAGAGCTGGCTACTTGTCTTCCGCTGTTTCTTGATAGACTGCGAAATGAGATTACAAGACTTACAACTGTTAAAGCATTGACGAATATTGCTGGATCACCGTTGAGCATTAGCTTACCTATTATTGTAAGTACATATTTGTTTAATTTCGTAATTTGTTCTTATGGATTTGATACATATTTGGATCATTTCAGAATGAGGCTATCCCAATACTCGGCTCGTTTTTGCGCAAAAATCAAAGGGCGTTGAAACTCAGCACGCTGTCTTTACTCGACTGTTTAATCAAAAACTATAATCAGAGCTTCAATCCTGAACTGTTACAACATGTTACTGTTGAATTACCATCGCTGTTAGACGAATCTGATCTTCATATTGCTCAGTGGACATTAGTGATTTTGAAATCGATTGCTGAGTATTATCCTAAGGCATTGCATAATATTTCGAAGACGATTTTGCCGGATGTTATGAATTTAGTGAGATCACCATTATTACAAGGTATTTTCAACAATTATTTTAAATCAAATTGTACAATGATTTTATTTGAATATTTCAGGTGCTGCTTTAGCTTCAATGCTAGATTTCTTTAAAGCATTGGTGAAATGTAAAATCCCTGGATGTGGATATGATGAGCTGTTACATTTATTACTGCAACCTGTACTTTCAAATGGCACTCATATTATTCACAAACAGGCTTATTATTCATTAGCAAAATGTGTAGCTGCTATTACAACAGTATGTTCTGATAAGGCACTGCCAGTCGTGCAGAAATTCATCTATGACATCAAAAACGCAAATAATGATAGTCATCATATATTTGGTTTATTAATTATTGGTGAGATTGGTAGAAACATGTAAGTTGTATTGAAAAGTTAAATCTTGACTTTATATTTTATCTATGTATGACATAAATTTGTTGTTTTAGTGATCTAACTGCTGCTGGAAGTTTAGAATCAGATATAATTGAGTCATTCTCACATATCTCAGAAGAAATCAAATCAGCAGCAAGTTATGCATTAGGTAGCATCGCAATTGGTAATCTCCGACAATACCTTCCAATTATTTTAAAAGAAATTGAAAATCAACCTAAACGACAATACCTTCTCCTGCATTCATTGAAAGAAGTAAGTTGGATTTCTTCTAGTTGCTTGTATAACCAATTGGCGCTTGTGTCGTTTCATTTTAATCAGTTTCTGGATCTACGCGGAGGGTCGCGGTATAGAAGGGATGCCTAGTTCTATATTTTCACCGCAGGTGGCGCTGGCCAATCATTAGCATATAAAATCAAGCGCACATTTGTTTTCAGTGAATTTCATGCGATTTGTTTTATTTCACAGATAATTACGTGTTTATCGGCATCCCCAGATGGTACACAGCAATTACTACCGTACGTGCCAGCAATTTGGAAGCAACTTTTCCGACATTGCGAGTGCAATGAAGAAGGCACGAGGAATGTCGTCGCTGAATGTTTAGGCAAACTGACGCTCATAGATCCCGCAAATCTACTGATTAAATTACAAGAAAGTCTTAATTCGCCATCGCCGCTTATGCGAACTACGGTCGTCACAGCAGTGAAATTCACCATTTCCGATCAACCACAAACCATCGATCCTCTTCTGAGACAATGCATAGGACAATTCCTTAATACTTTGCAAGATCCCGATGTGAATGTTCGACGAGTTGCTTTGATCGCTTTCAATTCTGCGGCGCATAATAAACCTTCGTTGATTAGAGATTTGCTGGATACTATTTTACCTCAATTGTACAGTGAAACCAAAGTCAAGGTAATATAAACAATATGTAATATTTACAAACCGGAATTGAATATGAAAACATGAATTTTGCTTTCTATGATGTATTATTGAATTTTACAGAAAGATTTGATTAGAGAAGTTGAAATGGGACCATTTAAGCATGTCGTTGATGATGGCTTGGACATACGCAAAGCAGCTTTTGAATGCATGTACACCTTATTGGATTCTTGCGTGGACCGCATTGATATCTTCGAGTTCCTTAATCAAGTCGAAAGCGGTCTCAAAGATCACTACGATATTAAAATGTTAACTTATTTAATGGCAGCTAGATTAGCACAAATATGCCCCGTTGCTGTGCTACAACGTTTAGATAGATTAGTTGAACCACTTCGGGCGACGTGCACGATGAAAGTCAAAGCGAATTCTGTTAAACAGGAATACGAGAAGCAGGATGAACTGAAACGATCTGCTATGCGTGCAGTTGCAGCTTTATTAACCATTGCTGATGCAGGTAATAATTATTGATTTATATCAATATATAAGAATTATTGATGATATATTTTCCTTTTAAGATAAAAATCCACATCTGCACGAATTCGTCACACAAATCAAAACTTCTCCTGACCTACAGCCAATTTTCGATTCGATTCAAAAGGATTCGAATGGTTCGCATCATGATTATCTAATGGATCAAAGCTAGATGCCAAGAGTAGCTGTTTGCTATTCTCTGCAAATCGTTTGAGAAATCATTGCAAAGTTAATCTTAATCATTTGCAATTACTATTATAAAATGCGTTCATACATCCCTAGGTTTGTTAAGATGAAATGAGTAATGAGTAAGTATAAACGACTTAATTATATATTGAAAACATGATTGATGTGTAATAAATTTTTGCAACTAGTGTTTTCCGGGTTGTTTTGTTATATTGATTTTATTAATTCTTTTGGAAGCAATATAGCATCCATTTGCATAGTAATTAACTTAATTAACTATATTCAGGAACAAAGAAAGCGGAATTATTTTTATAAAATAAACTAACTGTTAAACTTACTGCTAAACATCTTTTATAAGGTAAATCAAATTATATATAGCAGGACCGGTTCTTGTCAGTATTGTTATTGATGTAAGATGCACACGGGTAGTAGTCGACTCGACCCCTCCTATTCTCTGTTGTTTCATTGTGTGATGTAAACTTTTGGGAACAAGGGGCAGTGGGAATTGTCTCTCAAGCAAGCAAACATTGAAATTTATAACCACGTGAATAACCACATGGCTAAGGCAGAATCGCAATATGAAAAGGCCAAAATTCGGATGGCTTCTAAACGGCGAAGTGTAGACGAATTCAAAGGAGAATTAAGAAAGGTATTTGTAATTCTGGCAAATGTATTAATATTATTGTGTAAACAATGGCATTCTAGCAATTTAAATGTCGCATTCGTGATATGAGAAGTAAGTCGGTCGATTCGGGAAGAAATATTTCGCATGCAGACATTAACCAAGGATATCAGGAATTGGTCGAATCACTTCAAAGCGATATGCATAACTTTATCCTCAGTCAACCTGAAGATGTCTTCAATGCATTGGACGATATCCAACGGGAGTTTTTAGATGAATTAACGAATGCCGAGATCGATTCTTACGAATTGTTTTTACAAGAAGAAGTCGACTCGATTGTCGAGAATTTAGGTACATGCAAGGTGTGTGGTCAACATACTGAAAAGGATATTTGTGATAATTGTAGCAGTAAATATTTCTCTAATGTTTAACATCAAAATTTAATAAAATGTGTAAGTAATGAAAGTAAATGAAGTATATAGTGCTTCTAGGGAGATAAGTAGGCTATTACAGCACGAGGGCTGTGATAGCTTTATCTCCCGAAGCGCACTCCGTGCAATGACGACGACGCATGCGCACGTCAACATACATTTACCTCTTTGATACACGGCACGCGTTGACGACGCATGCGCGAAATATTTATTTATTTATCAAACATTAAACTGTTTATAATTATAATAAGACATTCATTATTACAAATATTACTTTAATAATTAGTATACAATTATCATTATGAACGCCGCATTGTCAACATAGTATTTATCTCCCATATGATTCTCCTGAGAATGTCAATAACTTCCTTCAATTGTTTATTCTTGAGTACAACCTGCTCCATAATTTCTTTCATTTCCTCACACGACGAGCGATAAGCTTCAGTATTCTTCTTCTCATCATGCTTAGGATCTATTTCATCTTTATATGGTATCAGGCTTTCAATATGAGTATATTCCATTCCTTGAATTTGACAATTCTCATTACATTTCTCATATATCAGCCTCAATCTTTTAAACAGCACGCGAATTGTCCTCAATTGTTCTTGTACCTTCACCTTTTTCTCATTGCTTTGATTAGACCCTTGAGGAGTACCATTAGGTGGTTGTATTTGTTTCAAAGTTTGGAACACTTCCTGTGTTCGACTTACAATATCCTGTACAGTTTCCTGACCTATCCTACATAATGAAGCAGTATTAAATTCTTTTGCAGGCTGTGGTTGTTGCTGAGCAGGTGGTGTTGGAGTTGGTGTAGGAGCAACAGCAGTCTGTTGCATTGTTTGTGGTACTTGAGGAGATGGTTGTTGCATTGGTGCATGATGTTGCATACCTTAAATTAAGAATCATTTAATTATTTCATTAGCTACAGTCTTTTACAGATGTAGATTTATATTCACCCATTGCTTGTTGTTGAACATGTTGCATAGGATTATTCGCCTGTTGCAATTGATTAGCATTATTCATCCCATATTGTGGATTCATTTGTCCTAACATTTGATTATTGGAATTGTTCATGCCATTCATTTGATTTGCCATTGTAGTGTTTAATTGTGAGCCCATCGTATGTGCCATCTGATTGTTGAGTTGACTTGCCATTGATGTGTTCATCTGATTGCCCATTTGTCCCATTATTTGACTTGCCATTTGTGCGCCCATTTGATTTGATAATTGGTTTTGAATTGAACTACCCATTGTGTTTTGCATTGCGCCACCAAATTGATTTCGATTTTGTTGGTTGAGACCAGGCATAAAATGATGTGGTGGTCCAGCCATATTTATATCCTATTTAAATTAAAACAAGTGAGTAATATTAGATGTTTAAATTTATTTTAATATTAGATCTACATTTATACTAACTTGAGCTTGTTGTTTATTAATATTTTGCTTTTTTTCTCTTGGTTAGAATCTCATTTTATCAAGCAATGGAAACTCATCATTTCTGCCAAGCAACTACTAGCGACCACTATTCCAACTTCTGGTAACTAAATTCATCATGATTGTTGTGAAATGGATTAAGCTCAGCTGTGCAGCATATGATTCAGCAACAGTTTATATTAATTGCAAGTTGTAAGTTATTTTATACTCTAAATACAATTATTCATCTCTTCTTGCAGGTATGCAGAGCCGAATACTGGATTCTGTTCATGTTGAAAGTATTGAAGGCACAATCTCAAGGCTTCATTGGGGATCACCAACAATTATTGAGCACAACATCTAGGTATGTATAATGAACATTATTCTTTCTTAATAATTGATTATTTGTATCTTTTACAGTTTAGTACATGTTTGTTTTTATTACAGGTAATTGATTATTCAACAAGAACTAATAGCATGCAATATCTTCAGAGACATAACCATGGAGCTGCATCATTATTAGGTTGACCAGATGTACTCTTTTTTTAGAGTATTTTACTCTTTGCTAAGTGATATCTTCTTTACTATGAACAGTTGGGGGTTTACCCCATGGCGGTACGAGCTAAAAAAAACTAGAGATGCTAGTCCCATAGGTAAGCTCTTTTTCGATAAAAAAAAACTGGTCAGCCTAATAATTATATAATGCTGAGGGACATATCAATATATACTTAAAATATTTATTCTATTTATATTTTAATTAAATTATATCTAATTATGTATACTCGATCGCATATGCAGCTGATTTACCTGCATATGCGGTCGAGTAAATTTTTTTAAAAAGTTCTACATGAATATAACTATAAATATAAGTTTCAAATTTGTTTTAGCGAGAAGAGTCAATGGCTCAATGGCTAGAGTACTTGCTTATAGAGCAGGTGTCGCAGGTTCGATTCCTGCAGCCGGTAAAATTTATTTTTGAATATATAATTGATTAATACTTGTAAATGGAAGCAAATGAACGACATCCAGTACGGCCATAAGGTTTATATGGAATCTCGTGCATGCAAAAGGCAAAAGGACTTCAGTGTTCAGGACATACGCTTGAACACTAAG
>JARJDU010038064.1:0-11115 GCA_030264695.1 Lissagria laeviuscula | reverse complement strand
TATCCCTCTCTCAAATTGTCTTTCCTACTGCACCCTTTACGCCATTTGCAATACTTTTTCTTTTTCTACGTACATAGTAAGTAAATAGTCTGTCTAATTTAAATTTAGCAAAATGTTTAGAATAGCTGAGTACTTATCGCCGCTTAATGTAAATAAATTCTAGACATTTTTGAAAAGTTTTAACAATTTGTCTAGATATTTCATCATGTTTATATATTTTTGCTTATTTATTTGAATAATTATTTAAATATTAAATATAATTTAAAGTTTTTAATATGTAATAGGTAGATTTATTAATTCATATCACTTTAGTAGACCTTGAAATTGCCGAACTTGAAAAGTAACTTTATATTGTTAATGTCTTACAGACAAAATTGGGCAAAACATTCAACTAAACTTAACTGGATCAAGTTCGAATATTTATATATGAACTAAATATATGCAAAGTGGTATAGAGACTTTGTAAGAAGAAACAAGTTCGAAGAAAAGATAACTTTGTAAATGGGCTTTTAGGAAAGTTAAAGTTTAGTCAAGCCCGAAAAGAAACCATTTATTGCTATTATTACAGGCTATTTGTTTCATGTCATTCCAAAGTTAGCAGAGAATTTTTTTTTAAACATACTTTAAACTTTACAAACTTTGACATAATCATAATTATTGAATTTATTTTTAAAACATATTTGTAGCTTTTTTTTCTCTAAAAAGAGTTTCGATTCATTTAGATAACTCCAAATAATGAGGTGATGAAGAATATTGCCACCTGTGTTTTTATCGAAAATATCAAAGGAATGGAAGAATAGCTATCAAAGCTTTTGTAGATATCTACACAATTTTTACAGAAACATGACTTTCATAGCCACCCATATTTCATAACAAATAGAAATATTTACAACCCACTCAGATACACCCTCGCATTCAAATAACATTATGGCTGCTTGCGATGACAACGTGTAGCAAAGCAACATGTTTCGCCATTTTCTTAAAATTTAATTAATTTCAATTGATTTTTTAATAATAATGATTCAGTAACTAATTAATCCTAATTATGTATTGCAAACAAAGAGCAGATAGTTAGTTTTCTCTTTAAATAAAATTAAACTGTCAACATAATTTATAGCAAACGCATTTCCCAATTTCTGAATAAGAAAGAGGGTTGGGCAATGTGCTCGTCAAATCTGCAATGAAAACCAACAAGACCCAGGGAGACAGAAAGAAATGTAGTAGATCAAGGACTAAGAACAAAACAAGTAAATAGCAACTAAAATCAAACCAAAGCAAATAAAGTTGCCTACCTCTAATCACTTTAAAACTTAAATAATTGATTACTCACATGAATTACGAGTACAACAGCCTGTTTATTCCATTAACTTTACTGTACTACTCACAATTCACTACTCACATTCATTATTACAAAAGCATATTTCATTTAAAACTCATTTGTCTCTCAACGGTGCTTTAATCGAATACTAACGGAATTAGCACATGGCTACGACGCCAAAATGGTAATTTGTTCATACTGCATGCGTTATGAATTAACACAGCAATTAATTCATTCTGGATATATAATAAATCGCGTTTAATTATCTCCTCTTCGTAATGCGGTAATTTAGAAATTAAATATATTTACACTTTTTGGAAGTAATTAAAATTACGGATTCGGTATTCGAATTATATAATTAATTATCGCATTGATTATTTCATAACTTATAATAATGGCAAGTTGGTGTGTGTCCAATCTAGGTCAGTTTAGACAAATGCCGTTATCCCAGAAATTAAAAACAGTAGTATGTCTACTAGCATGTAGATATGATATAAAAATTCAATAGCAATAGCAGGATGTTATCGAATGACTTAAGTCAGTATAACATCGGCGAGTGTCGAGTAAAAAAGGCGCTGATATTAATTTCACACAGATTTCAAATCAAAGTTTTAAGAAATTGAAAATTCGATTAAGTACCGTTACCTACATACGTTGACAAAAATATATGTAAAGTTAGTACTACACTTGCCGATGGATTTTGGGCCATTGTGCGTAAACAAAACAAAAACCGTAAGTTCCTTTTATCTCTTCAAAAAGTGCATTGAACTCGCTCCTGCCAACTAACATTATCTTTTTTTGGATGATGATGAGAACGCAATTTTTGTCGATCTCTAATTACCAATACGTATTATAACCGCCTACAACTGATTTAGAAAGAAATCTTTTTACCAAAGAAAGGAACCGCATTTGCGTTGCTTCGCAATTACAGAACGATCAACGAATTGTACCTTGGTACAACATGTAAGAAGACAAAGATGTGTTGCTGTTGGGATATAAGCACAACAACAGCACAAACACTTACTTTTTTATTTACTCCTAGAATATAATAAATGAAGGAATACGGTAGCGAAACTCGGCAGCGGGAGTACGAAGAGCATCAGTGACCGAGTCGCGGCCGCGGTCGTTTCCATCAGAGAGTAACAAAAGTGGAATGAGCGAAGACACAGCAACAACACCAAGTCGACGACGATTCCGAAACTTCCGCAAAAAGCAAATTGGCACAGATCGAAGGAAGATATTTGCGGCCGTGGCGCGTACGAATCGAGCGAATTGATTAGTGAAGATGTGCATGAGGTGCTTGAGTGTGTGGCGACGATGAAAATCGTAATTGTTCGATGGCTGCCGTATCGGTTGCCAATCGTCGTCCTGCTTTGGTTGTTATTATCCTGCGATTTTGTTAATGGTTTCTTTTGGAATACGAAGAATAATAAACCTTCAAGGACTAATCGACGAGAGACGCTGTTGGAAGAGGAGAATCTGTATGAAAATGAATATCAGAAGCGTATTGCGGGAACAGGTAAATTATTTAATTTTTGCTTGTTTACTTATTTTGCTTTGTTAATTATTTAGGTATTTACATATTGCTAAAATAAACAAATTAATATTTAGGTTGATAAACTGAGTAAATACTGATTAAATATTAACGTCTTTAAAATGCCTATACAGATTAGAATTTTGCGTTAAAAGTTGTCTCAATTTGCAAAGTTACAGCTACGCTATTTAAAGCCGCAGAAAATTGAAATATACATCATAAGAAAGAAAATTTATTCCAATTCAATCCCATTTAGGCACAGTTTTCTTATTTACTGGCGTTATTGCGTGATTGGTGCAAGAGTGAAGGTCTGAAATCGATGAAAATTTGACTTTTTTCGAAGAAAAACTTATTGTAGCTTTAAAACGAAACCAGATAGAGACACGAATTAAATTCCAAAGGGTAGACTTATAAGGCTATGTACATTTGCATATTACCACACCACTTAATCGTAATTAATAAAAACACTTGAAGAAAACTGGAGAAATTGTATCATCGCTCACCAATACATGCGTTTGATTCGTTTTTTTACGTACGTGTGAGTCGGTGTGCCAACACCTTTAATAGTGTTATTGTAAACATCCGAACTCTCATATAAAGAAATTTGTAGGTTATTTGATAGCAAACAATTCTAATTCGCTGAAACGTCGACAACCCTATAATGTTAGTTTGTGTTATAAGTGCTGAAAGTGCCGTATTTCAGCACGATTGTTAGATATTAACCAAAAGAAGCGCTGGAATACGGCGTTCTGCGTATAGCACACGCTACTTTTACCAAAAATCGACTATAAATTGTGAAAATTTAATTTATTTTAATTATCCTATCACAATTAAAACTGGCGCGCCACGAAAACAGCTTTAAATGAGAGAACACATAAACTGACACCGTAGGTAGCCGTGAGTTTCGCGAGCTGGTGTACATATGCGAGTCACCAGACAACGTGGGTTAATATTTACTGCGTCTGCGCGTACTTTGCACACGTAAATGGGTGTGCAAAGTAGGCACATTTCACCCGATCGATAAAAAAAATGACAATATTTGCAATAAAAGTATCAACAAACCACGCCACGTTAAACACGCCAACGACTGTGGTAGTATCTATAACACACTTTTTTTTGGTCCATATTTAACGAAAACATATAAAACTATCACAGAATTACTATTATTATTAAGCTGTGCAAATATGCAGCATTTGCTTACAATAATTAGCTTAACGTTTTCCAATTTGCAATGAAAGAGAGCTGTCTACGTGCACGATGCACCCGCAACACCATTAACAATCGGATCAAAACAATTAGATTTTCTTTAATCCAATACAAATCTATTTGAATTCTCCGCATTGTTCTTCGCCATTGAAGAACAAATTGCATGTTTGAAGTAAAATGTGAATGCGTTCAAGTTCACCAAATTTAAAACGCGAGCGACGTTGTCTTACAAGCATTTAAGAAAAAGAGGAGAAAAAAGAAAACAATTGGAACGCCATTCTTCTCGCGTTGCGTTATTTGCTCGTTTGCGTGCCGTTTCGTTTGGTGATTTTAAAGCAAAGTAGGAAGAAGAAAGCGTTGATGCCAGCGCACATATCCGCTCATGCAAAACTCATTTATGATCGTTTACTTTTTAGGACGCGTCCTCGTCACGATGCTGGGCTATCCGCAGAGATGCGAACGGAAAGGACAGCAGCATGTTTGCACATTAGCCGTATCCTGCTGGCTAGCGGGTGGGATCAGTCAAGCGGGATGTGGCACTAATGCATGGGTCGTCACTTGTTGTGTCATTGCGAGACAAAAGCAGATTAAGGAATTGTATTTTGACGAGTGAGTTTGTATTTATCATTATTAGCTTTAAAAGTTTATCTTGCATGAATATTACGTTATAATATTTTTTTATATGTTTAATTCATTAAATTTCTAAAAAATGTCTGATGATTGATAATTATTTAATTTTAGGAGTAAAATCGTTCCACAAAAACGAATGGAAGATGAATGTGGATTATCAGCTGATCGAGTTCTTACGAAGCGAATTATAGGAGGAGATGAAGCTAGATTTGCACAGTTTCCATGGCAGGCACATCTTAAGATCCTGTCTTATCAATGTGGAGGTGTTTTAGGTAAACCTGCTTTAGCACGGCAACTATAAGTTATTGGATTAAATTATAATATCAATCAGCAAATAAGATATTTGTTGATTATTTGGCATGTCAGATTTTGAAGTAATTATATAATGTGTGCTTCCATTTTGCGGTTAAAAATACATAGTTTATTCACTTTTTTTTGTCTTTGAGCTGACACGTCAAATTTTGAGAAATGATTGTGATACTCTGTCTAGATCAGGGATGATTGACCATTTGCCATTTGCCCAGGCCTGGCCTAGACTAATTGAATGTGACTTTTTAAGAATCTAGTCCTGTTGACGAACAGTTTTATCAAGGTGGCAAAGATCACAAATTCTGGACATTTGCAGCAGTTTACTCATAATTTCTGACAATATTAGGATGTGTAAAATTGATTTAAAAAAAAGTCACAGACACAGAATAATTCGTATAGGAACTAATAACTAATATCCTTAAAAAGTAGAAGAAGTTAAGTAAGAGACGTCATTTTACAACCATTTGGCTTAGACAGAGGCGATTTTGGCGCACTAGGCGCGCGCCTAAGACTAGAAACCCAACATTTGAAGGGCTCCGCGTAGACCTATCACCCATGAAATTTATTATTAAATTTTTCCTAATCGTGTACCTCAATCTTGACTGACTGATTTTGCATTAAGGCAAATCATAGGCGTCTAGAGCCCTGATTGTGCTAAACAAGTCTCTGGGCTTACAGATGAATTTTTCAAAATGGCTTCTCACTGAGTTTACACTGCATAACTACCATGCTTGCAAAGTATGAATGAGCAACAGTTGTCTGAAATTAAGAAATCTAAGAAATATTCTTAGATAAGTAACTAGCAAACGTGCTGGCTAACATAACCATAGCGACAAACTACAGCCACTGTTGATACAGAAACAATCATTTTTAGGATCGAAAAGAATTCATTTAATCAAAGGTAAAGCAATTAGCTATAAACACAACAAGCCAACAAATTAAAAATTTCAATGTTGCCAGCGTCAAATTAGGCGCCAATTCAAAATTTGATCACTTAGGGTTCGGACTTAAATGGAGGCGCTACTACTAATTAGGGTAACTATTAGATTTTCTTTATTTTAATAGGAAATTTTGATATTAATTTTATAGATATATTTAGTTTCTTAGGAAGAATAAAACTGTAAACGAATGGAATAATTTCAAGAAAAATATGATTATTCACTGACAAGATTCATAAGCGAAGAAACAATTCAAAACTTTTTATTTATAAGAAAACTTTGGTATTATTTGTATTTATTTCTACATTTTGTTCAGGTTCACTGTTTTATATTACCTTCATTTATTAAATAACTTAAGATATATTTCTTTCGAACGTTGGACCATGTACTTTGAAAAATGTGAAATACTTGGTATATAAATGTACTAGAAAAGATAGTGAAATAATATGAAAATACTTAAAAAGTTAATACTAGAATACTACCAAATTAATTGGTTTTTGTTAGTCACCTGTGATTAGAACATATTTCATGCTTTTAAACACTGAAATGGCTTGCTTCTTAAGGAGTCAAATATTGCAACTGGTAACTTTTATTAAACGCAAGAAAACATACCCCGACCCTATAATGCAAGATAGGGAGCTACTAGTTGCATCATAAATTGGCATCTGTCTTGTTACAAAATAAAAATATTTGAATTGTCAAACAGTGAACAAAACTAAAAACAATTTTTACTCATACAGCAAACGATAGAGATAATAATACAAAAGCATAAGAAAAAGAAGAAGAAGAAGTAAAGTATTGATGATGTAGAGCTAGAATAAATCATAGTATTGCACAATTTATACCAGGGTTGTCTAAAGACTTTTATTATTCTGAGCCACATTGGTAGAAGTAATGAATTTTTGGACCGCACACCCAGAATCATTTTTCAACACCCCTCCTTCCCCTCCTCCGAGAATAAGAACTTCATAAAATCATCAATGTGATTTTATTTGAGAATCTAATGCTAATCAAAATCTGATTCTGCGTTTGGGCCGCATTGGAACTTGTTTTAAGTCGCGTGCTGGACATCGCTGATTTAAATATCATAGACCACTGGTCGAAAACTTTTTGTTATAAAAGGGCCAAAATTTTACATGAAGATTAGTTGCGGGTCGCACTTTTCCTCGCTCCTTTTTTCCTATTTCGGCAGTTGATACCCGAGGAGGTACTCTCACCTCCCCAAAAATGATATGAACTAAGCAAGCAGAATTCACTCAGCACCCCTAGAAATAATATGAGAAAATAAAATATGAACCAATCGTCAGTTACGTGCGCGCATGGATTTTGCGGGTCGCGGGTTGCCGACCCATGATATAAACTATTAATATTGCATGCAATATTGGGACTAAATATAAATTGAATATTTTGTCACACCAGATTTACTTATCTTACTTATATACCTACAACATCAAAATTAATATAATATCCAACTAAATACCATTTTGTTTTAGTATCCCGAAAATACGTGGCAACAGCAGCCCATTGTATAATCCGTGCTAAATTAAAGGACATCACAGTCTATTTGGGTGAGCTGGACACGCAGGACACCGGTAAAGTGATCGAGCTAGCGCCTGCGGAGCTTCATCGCGTAAAGCGCAAAATAATACATCCGGACTTTGAGTTCCGCACGACGCAACCGGATCGTTACGATCTCGCCCTGTTGCAAATGATGACGCCTGCCGGCCATTCGTTCCACATCGCACCCATCTGCCTACCGACGCCCGGCTTACAGTTACAGGAACGGCAAGCTGTTGTCGCCGGTTGGGGTAAAATTCAACCTTCGAATTCTCTCTCCGGCACGAATGTGCTCCGCAGCGCACACGTCCCAATACTAAGTAATATGCAAATTGTATTATATTAACGCAATCCAATCTTATCTTAGCAAGGAGCATTCATCTCCCTTTTTTCTTCTTCAATTTCAGCTAAGGAAAAGTGCTATTCGTGGCATACGAGTAAACAGATCAAGGTTGAACTCTTCGACGACATGTTGTGTGCAGGACATGAAGATGGTAAGCACGATGCTTGCTTAGGGGATTCTGGGGGACCACTGATTGTCCTAGAAAATGGAAGATGGACCTTGGCGGGTATCACTAGTGCGGGATTTGGCTGTGGGGAATATCATCAGCCAGGGATTTATCATTCTGTTGCAGTTACTTCGAACTGGATACGGAGGATCATTAGTAAAGAGTTTTCTTAAAGCTAATTTCAACTACCTCATTTACAGACGTTTGACATCTGTCTGCTGTCATTACGTTTTTTGTATCATTGATGTAGGTCAATTTATTTTATATGCTGTGATAATACGAACAATATTTATTTATTTAAACATGTTATTTATTATTTATTGTAATTTAACTAAATAAATGTGATTTTATAACATTTTGGAGATGCGACCTATAAATAGACTTGTCCAGAACGCTGTCAAGACCGGTTTGTGACCATTCTCTATAGTTGTTGCCTAGGACACGAACAGTAGTATAAGAAAAACAAGAATACCCTTAGTTCAGTGTCCGTGCCTTAGATAACAGACAAAAAATGACAACTGGAAGCCATACAAACCGACCTTAACAGCTTCATAAACAGGTAGATTGGTTTATGACATCAGCGTCGTACCTAGGGCCTGACCGGAGTTGCTGCAAGATGCGCAGAACCTAAGAGAGCGCCAAATGTCATAGCAAAGCAACTCTCTATTTCATATGGCAAAGGGGAGCAAAATTTTAAACTTGTCAGGGGCGCTCATAGCCCCATCTCCGACCCTGTTGACATTTCACAAAAGCATAATTGCAAATCAAAGCAGTCTATATGTAACTAATCAAAATGATAATTGTTTGTTTGTTGGTTGGTTGCATGCAGTCGATATAAAAAGTCGAAACAGTTGAACGCAGCAACAAGACTTGAGCTCGAAGCTTCGGACAGACATGGGTTAAGGTTAGAGCATAGTGACATACTTTCACGCTATATAAGAAAGGTCTAAGTCATCATATGGAATGTCAGGAGAAAGCTAAAACCCACACAGAGACGCGAGCTGCGTGCGCGGTGCGGCGCGTGCTTGTTGCTCAGATGAAAGAAACTAGCTAAGAGCAAGCTGAAGAAAACATGGCAGACGGTAAGAAATCTTAGTTGGTGCGCACACAAAAACGAATGCAGGTTGTTATTGACTCACACGAACGAAGTCCTAATGACGGAAAAATGTTATAATCGTAAAGATGATGGAATGACGAAATGATGGGCATTATAAAAGTCGGGTAGGATAATTAATTCTTATGTTGTTTTCTTCTTCTAAAGTAGACGGTATGATGCAATTAAAAATTACTGTAGTAAGATGAGGAAGATACATTGTTGTTTTTTTTTTGGGTAATGGATTATGAAGTATTTTGCATACTTTTTTGATGATGCTAGGTGCTGACAAAAGTGTCGCTAGAGAGTGAAGCATATGTCTCCGGGCGCTAAGTCGATTGCTTCGAAATTATAGACATTTTTAGAAGGAATAACATTATAGGGTGCTAAGAGAACTCGGAGCTAAAAATAAACTTTTTGTTGTCCCCATGAGAACGCCTGCAGGCGCTAAAATTTGTATGAATTAAACATTATAGAGAATTTTTAATAAAAATTTGAATGATTAAAGAAACTATTAGCTGCATTATTAATGAAGAGATTCAGAGCGATGTAGAAAGTTTTGAAAAGGGTTTAAGAAGTTTTGAAAACCCGAAGGTAATCATGAAAGGAGTGGAATTATTTATTGGATGAGGAAGACCGGATGAGGAAGTGAAGCCGTGACCGACTTATCATTTCGACATTTCAATTCCTTTTTCAGGTACATAGCGCTTTACTGATTTATTTTTATTATATTCGCAGTTGGGTAATGCTATGTAAATTTATTCAGGAAATATATATCTAAATAAATTTTATGTACGAAATATGGATGAAGATAAAGACCCAGAAAAACATAACTTGAAAAATTGAAGAAGAAAAATAAATCGGTGACTGAAAGATGTAAAAGGAAATCACTCATTTAAAACAAAATTTAAAAGAAAGATAACTGACTCGCCTAAAACAGATCTATGCACTTTAACAAAAAGTGGTTTATCTCCAAAAACATAGACAGTCATTTTGAATTAGACGGCAATTCAAAACTTCGATGGCTAACATTGATATTTGTTTCTATCAGATTTCATCATTTTAAATTAATCATTATATAAAGAACAATTAGCAATTAAGCAATTATGTCGATATCATGAACATACAATAAACAAGCAATTTCTATTATTCCAATAACAGTAACAATGCGATTCACAAAAATTAACAAAAGAACAAAATAAAATTGCAAAATAAAATGTGCAAATAAATATATGTACATGCTTCACTAAAAATCTCGTTATTGTCTTTATACATCGTTCTACTTTGCAACGGTCGACTGTTACTATACTACACCTCTGCGAAGAAATTTTTATTTTTATAGTGTAACAGAGAAATTCCGGATTTCGTTCGCGGCCGCTTCGAATCATATCATCATACCAATAAGCGTTGCTATTTTAACGACGACATTTTTTAGGTATTCGCAAACATTGCGAACAACGCAGTTCTTTCTCGATGATAATTAATGCGTTGCTCATACGTGCGTTGCTATTTACTTCTTTTCGTTAATTTTTTCGCCTGTGCCTTTCTTTATATTTTGCGTTTGTCATTTTGCTGGAGACACTGTCATCCAAATCACTTTCTACTTGAGCTTGCTTTGATATTTATTTGCTCAATCGAGTTTTACTTTCATCTTAAATTGGTATTTTTGCGTGTCTTGTTACAAAATAAATATTTTATTTGTAAAAATAGAAAAGAACATTTAAGCAATGTATTTAAATGACATAGGCAGATGCTTTCCTTTGCCCCCTAACTAAGCCTCTTCTAAAAAAAATCTTTAAAAGTTTTCCAAGTCGACAAAAGCTTCTCAACCATTTCCCAAAAACCAATAGTTTTTCCGGGGGCTCCAGGTTGAAACGGGCAGCAAGAAAAAGATGAGGTCGAATGCGTATTGCCGCGTATGTTTTAAATAAAGGACAGCAATATAAGGTTGGATTTTGATGACTATGATCTAAGTAAATGGGACAAAAATTTGTTTTCGGCTCGTGACTGATTACGGACAG
>JARJDU010038036.1:0-14465 GCA_030264695.1 Lissagria laeviuscula | reverse complement strand
GAAAGAAAGAATATCAAAATGTTAAAGTTGAGTTTACATTATTAACCACATTTGTACCTTCTTGAAGAAGTAGTGTAAACTTGGTTTCATATCCTCAATTTGTAGTAAAGCAACAACACAACACCTACAATGAAATTTATATCGAAAGTCAGCCAGTGCATTGATAGATAAATTTTCAGAGACGGGCATCTGATACTCTCAAAATTTATATCGCATTCGTATCGCATTCGTATCGCATCTCGAAATTTACTTTTTACGACTTGCCTTTGCACAACAACTCCGAGCGCATTTTGGAATTCAACTAGATTTCGGTATTTCGATGCTGGTTCAATAGAGTAAACGAGTGCCAACCATATCCAAAAGAATCATTTATTATAAAAATCACAATAAAACTACTAGTTGATTAACTTAATTATCAATTAGCTTTATTCTTGAAAATTTGATATCATTACTAGAACGTGGAGGTATATTTCTTGTGGGTTTCGGGATGCGTAGACCTGTTTGTTCATTTTGCACGAAAGTATCTTAAACTTTCCAGGCTGCATCGCATGCATCTGAATGTATAGTAACTAGGAGTACAAGCGATATGGCATCGAATTCACCATCTAACTAAGTACACAACAATTAAAACTATTTACGACCGGGAATTTCCTTCACTCGATATAATTTATAACACAATAAATTCTCGAATTCGTTACGGAGGCTGGTAAACGTCATGCGGGTCAAGTGCATTTCGAGAATTTGGTAAAACGGGAACGAATTTGTAAATTTGTATTTTAGATATTCAGATGTGAAACTATGAGTGATTCGAATGATCATTCGAAATGTTTATGTGAATGATAATTCGAAAAATCATCGAAATATTCATGTGAGTAATAATTCTAATGATCATTCGACGAGTGATAATTTGAATGATCATTCGATAACTGCATGTGAGTTATAATTGAAATGATCATTCGACAAGTGATAATTTGAATGACCCTTCGATAAATACATGTGAGTGATAATTGAAATGATCATTCGACGAGTGATAATTTGAATGATCATTCGATAACTGCATGTGAGAGATAATTGAAATGATCATTCGACGAGTGATAATTTGTATGAACATTCTATAGGTTTATGTGAGATATAGTTCGAGTGATCATTAAAATGTTCTTGTGAGCGATAATATGAATGATCATAGAAACGTTCATTTGAGTGATTATTGAAATGATCATTCGAGGAATGAAAAGAATAATAAATTGAATGATCATTCGATAACTGTATGAGTGAGATAATTGATATACTCATTCGAAGAGTGTTAATTTGAATGATCATTCAATGGGTCTATGTGAGCAATATTTCGATTGATCATCTAAATGTTGTTATGAGCGATAATTCGATTTCATCGACTTGTTATCGGCAAATTGTTGGATGATCATTCGATTCAAATTCTTCAAATATTTCCATTACCGAATCATCATTCGTATGTTCAGTCCAGGTAATGTTCTCAAACATTTTTTTTCTTTATATATCGATTCCATTAATACTATAAAACACTAATACCCTAAAATCACTAAGGTTTAGTAATGTTCATTGAGTTCACAATCAACTATCAGCTAATTTGAAAGGCATCTTCCATTACATCGCCATTACAAGACTTACTTAAGTTGATTATGTTACTAGTTACTCATTATACCTTTGACATGGATCGCCTCATGTTTTTGCATCATAAATACTTCACTGGCAAGATATTACTTTCTTCGCAAGTTTATACAAGGCCCTGATGCGTGTTTACTGCTCGCGTTATTTTTTCTCTTCTTCTTCATCGTCTTCTTCTTTCTTTACTTGAGTGGATCTTTTCCAATTTTCAAACTTGAAGCTCGAAGCTCGATACATAGTTGTCTTCATAACAGATTGTTAGAGTATACGATCATGAGGTATGAGCGCCGCTCTGTGATATATAAGCCGGAGGAAGGCTATATACGTCCGTCCTGTATTGCTGAAGATATAGGTGGAACAATATATACGCCTTTGCCGTGGCAAATCGTCGATTATTGATTGATTATAATTTCGGAAACGAGGAGCGTCTAAACGAAGCGTGAACGAAGGTGAAATGCCTTTTAATCGTCCAGTGCTATTAAAAATGTTTTAGTAAACTAAATAATTTGTTGTATTAAATATTTATATGAATCAAGAAATTATCTTAATGCCATTCTGGCAGTCAGTAATTTATTAGACTTTGAAAATGTAAAGATAAATTTGTTTCTATTTTTAAATATTTACTAATTTTTGATATTTGAGATGCACTGGTAGCCGTCGACGGTGGTAATTTTTTGGTTCATTTGTTAATATAATGGTAGAAAATGAATAATCAATATTATGAGAAACACCTACCAGAACCAAGCAAAGCAAAGTATTGCAGGGTCTCTCAACTCTGGTATATCGCGGCGCGGAGCCGTTTTCGACGCGCCGGCTATTTATAACAGATAATTTTGTGAAATAAATCACGATTTGAAGAATTTATGTATGACGGATCATGTAATCGGTAATAGGTTTTAATCATTAAGTCGCAGCGCAAAGCTGCACGAATGTACACACATGTGCACACTGGCAACTGGCAAAGTTACCAGTCCTGGCAACTGGTGAGAGCTGGAGAGCGCCCAGAAAAACAGAGAAACAGATTTGACGTTGTGCATAAGCGAATCACTTTTTATTGCTACTTTCTAATCTTGCAGAAATTTATGCTTGTACTGCATATTCATTTCAATTGGTATGACAAGGCTGAAAGACACTTTGCCATCAGGCTGCAATTCCATGATGCTGCTATGTTTCTCTCTTCTTATGTTATCTGTAAGAGGCAACGTGCAAACGCCGGTTTATGGACTATTGCTGGATTTATAAACACTAGAATGTATGCAATGTACGTCTTTATTCCAGTCACCAATCATCTTTCTCAGTGCCGTCTTTAGGCTCTATGGGCAAAGGCTGGAAACAATAGCTGAGGACAAAGGCTGGAGAGATAGGCTGGGGACAAACGCTGGGAATAAGGGTGGAATCAAAAGCTGGGGTCAAAGGGTGGGGCCAAAGGCTGCGGACAATGGCTGTGGACAAAGGCTGCGGACAAAGGCAAAAGCTGGGAGAAATATATTTTACCTCAATAATGAAAGAGTTCTGCCATAACCATCACACATGCACACATGTTTTGCTAAGACGGTCCTGATTACTTCTAATTCTCTGATTTTTTGATTTTTTTTCTATTTTTGCTAATTAAAAATAACTAGACAAAATTTTATTTTTAATTATCAACTTTGCATCTATTATTGAATTTATAAAGTTTCTCATTAAACATTTTAATCCAAAGTCCACTTAGTAAATGTCTCAAGCAGGATTCCAACCTGCTGTTGCTGCGGTCGCAACAACAAGTCGTTGCGGTCCGCAGAGGAAGAAGTTCGGAGTTCGATTCGTGTTCGGTGGTCTGACACGGTCCGGGGCGCTATTAGGCCTGCTCCTTTCGGCCGAAGCCATCCAAGATAGTAACACGCTACATGTTTCACATTACATACCTCTGCACAGTTGTTTGGGGAGTTTCGAGCGAATCGTTTTGCCAAGCATGCTGGAAAAGAGTTAACAAGAATTGTTGTGCATGCAAACTGACCCGTGGGTTTTATCTCTTTTGCTGTGTTCAGCAGGAACCGGTACTTGTTATGTTATGTTCGACGTATATAAGAACTCACTTACGTACTTACATCATGGTTGTACACCTCGGTTTGCTGCATTGCACTGCACTTTACAACGCGTCGGCAAAATCGTTTCAACTCTCCTCATGCCGCCCTACATTGTGGCGAGAGCGTGGCGCCGAGGTGTTAGGTAATTGCAGGAGCGCAGGAGATAATCGATATGTTGTTATTAAAGGCGCATGCTGAACGCAAACGAAGCTTGCAGGCTCTGGCTCTGGTTGGATTGCGTGTTTTGCTGTTTTTGCGGCTAAGGGCACACATAACAAATAATAAAATTAGCTCTGTCATTTACTACTTTGATATTCGTGTCTACTTTATGTTGAAATTGTTCTTTCTTTTTAGCAAAAAAAAGGGGTTAAAATTACAAACGTTTTAAGACACAGTGGGCGATAATATTAGTAGACAAAAGCCTTTCAAGTAGGTAGACTTGCCTTTCAAGTAGGTTGACTTGTCTTTCAGGTAGGTTGACTTGCCTTTCAAATTAGTTGATATTACCGTCAAGTTACTTGCCTTGCTATTCATTTTACTTGTCTTACCCTGTATACTACTTGTCTTACCCTTTATGTTACTTGGCTTGCTCTTCAAGTTAGTTGACTTGACCCTAATTACAGTTTTGGGTTTAGCTATAAGAAACATTACATTTTATGCGGGCATAATCCTACATAACCTACCCCTCTGTTCAATCCCTAGAAATCTTACATGTAGGCCATGTGCCCGATCAATTTCTTCTAATTTTATTATTATCGCGGGCTAACATCTGTGGTAACGTTTCGCATCCTCCTATTTTCTTTCTTCCAAGCGATTGCTTCCACTTGCAATAAGAAGAGTTTTTATCCCTGTATACCCTCTACGGCGTGTGGCATTAACACTCTGCTGCTGTCTTTTTCCCTTCTTTCTTTCTAGCCATTCTTTTAACTCTTAGAATGGCTAGCAGTAGTAGTAGTAGCAGCTGGACTGTAAATACGAAATGTTCTTCTTGCCAGGGTGTCGGCCGCATAGGGACAGGTGCGCAATCCGAAACCACTGCCTAATTACTAACACCTTACACTCTTTCTCTTCATGATGATGCCAACGTAATGATGATGGGTATACTTAAAACCAACACCTTTAAAATATATATAACTCGATTTAAAGAAATCCACTTCTTCATGCTTAATAATCATAATAATCGCAATCATAATCCTGAACATTCATCCAAAATCTGAAATTTCCTCATTTCATTTGATTTGATTTAATCGACGACCATAGTACGATATAAATATTGCATGATAAGGCGACCGACGAGAGAAAGGTGGCATGGCATTATTATCCATTACCTTTAACATCCAAGAAGAAAGAGAAAAAAAAGCCCTTCGCATAGCGGTTTTCGGAATTATGCGGGTATTGCTCGATTGCTTGTGCTTGATCATTGTGTGCACGTCCTCGGTTTTATTATAAAATCATTAAGCCCGCCGCGCAACGTAATGCAATGCACGATTTCATCGGTGTGGTGTAGAAATGAGGATGAAGATGGGATCGAATCAGAAGGGGCTTTGCTGTATAGTTGACTTGACTACGTGCCGTATGTGTGCCAGAAAGTTTTTTTACCATTACGGCGATCGCTACAATTCGGCAAAATGCACCTTAAACGTTTTATCTTATTGCCGCTTTTTCTTTTTCTTTTTCTTCTTCAGCTGCTTCTGCACCTGTGATCCAGATCTTTATGCTGACTACGTAGAAGCATACTACGAAATTATTTGTTGACGACAATTGCTCGAAATTTGTTGTTTTTTTCCTTTTCTGTGTTGCTAATCTAAAAGCTTATAGGCATACCGTTTAAAATTCAAATATTCTTGTAATAATTGTATAAACGTCCAAGTTAAATTCTTAAGGTGCAACTGCTTGGTATGCACGAACGACGCGCTGGGATTTTCGCGCCGAAACAAAGTTTTCCATAAAGTAACTCGACGGAAAAGCGGAAAAAACGTTGCAAGCACGAGTGAACCCGCACCTTCACCATTGCCGTCACACGAAGAGGGAAAGTTAATATTCCACGTATTTATATACCCTCCCTCAGCGAGCGTCTAAATCTGATTCGGATTCACGATTACATTTGCTTGGTGCCGCCGTTTTTTTTTTTTTTCATTTGGTAGCTAGATAGCTAGCGTTCTTCCACGCTTTTACAATTTTTGAGATTTTATCTAATACAGCAGACGTTATGCCGTGGCGAATGCTTAGATATAGATACTTACTAAAGGCATTTGAGAAAAGTGCTTGGATATGGAGAGAGAAATTACATTCGAAGTTTTCGCGTTGGTGGTACGTCGCTGACTGAATGAGCGCTTACTAGGGGAGAACGCTTTTATACTTATACGCGCGATTCTACTAGCCACGCCTCCCTACGCTCAATATAAATGGTACGAACATACTGCTCTATTAATCGTATCAGTTATTATTATTTTTCTTTGTAAGCAAAATAAAATTGTAAATGCTCCCAATTCATAAATTTCAATTTCCATGGATATCGAGAACAAATCGCAACAATATTTCTACTTTAATGCTTCGCTAAACAATAACGGGTTGTTTTAACCTCATTCGTTCACAGCTTCTGCCTCTTTTTTGTATTTCAATATTTTTTTGTTTATTTGTTATTGTTACTGTTACTGTGTTACTCAACCAAGCAGCAGCATCAATATTGTTTGCATGGAGTTAGTGCTTATTATTATCACCCGAGAGTCCCGCCTAGCCTATAGTAACAATACAAACGCAGTAATTAATGTTGTGCTACCACTTTGTGCCAAATATGTATCCGGATAGCAAGCATATACTCTAAAGTGAAGTGAACAGCAGATACATGGATGATGGCAGTGCGAGCATGAGGATAGATCCACCCATTCAATCGATATATGCGAGCACACGCTTTTTAAGTGCCGCATGAATTATGTAATAATATTTTTTCGCTCGACGCTTTGCAATCCTATGGTAGATGGAGGGAATGAAAGGGAAAATCGGTTCGGACGGAAAACTGGTAACTGGTAGCAGCAATTGCTCGCAATAGTGTGCAAACCACGATGAGGAGCAACATGGAATAAATGTTCATAAAAATGTTTTAAATGAATCGAGGCTTTGCGCGTAAGCGTAAGCCTGGATTAAAAATACAGGTGGAAATATTGGATGAGTTGGGATTTGCAGGTGTGGGAAAACGAAGGCGGTAGTCGCAATGAATTTATTAAAAAATAAACAGTACAATTGTACCGAGAACAGAGTCCAATCCAAGTGGAAATAAACAATTTTAAATAGTAAAGTAGATAGATATTTTTCTGTTTTTATTTTATTTATAAGCTGGTGGTATGGCAATGAACACGATAAAATTGAAATATTTCTTGGTTTCTTTTTTAATCCACGCCGTGGATAAAATCGCTGGTGGTGTTTTGTCATGACTCATGGGGTAATCTCATTGCTTTGTTAATTGCAGTGGAGTTTTTGTTCGATATGTGCAATATGCGAATGGTCTTTTGGGATTATATGACTGGAATCTGGTTCAGCATAATGTGGAATTATGATTGGTGGTTATGACTTTAGTTTTATAGCTGTGACACTCTGTGATATTTCCTTTCTATGTTTGTTAATTGCTATGGAAAGCTAGATTTTTATTGAATTCTCTTTATTGTACAATCTAAAAAGCAAGAGAGAAAAACACGTGGAGCGTGGAAAATGGTCAGTTATATAATGTGAAGGGAAAGAGATTAGGAATATGTGGGCGGCGATTTAGGTCAGTGTACTAATGTGAATTCGATGCACATAAATGCTTATCTAGTTTAGAAGCACACACTATCGACTGATAATGCTTAGTATATACAAATCAGTTGTATTACTTAGTTTTCAACTTTTTTTTGAACCCGGATGTATAATCTTGGTAATAAATAAGATTCACTTCAGGTGTACAAGAAGTTAGGTTATGCTTTTCTTTCACTTTTCAATTGAAGCAATAAAGAGAAAAAGATCTTTGCTTATGTCAAAATTTAGGAATAATGTAAACTTATTGAAATAAGTAACCATTATATCATGTATTTTTAACATCATATTGTGAAGAAATCGTAAGCACATGGAAACATATGCAGACGATATTTGTATCTAACGGCGATGCCAGTAGAGCGCTGACTGAACGAGCGCTTGTTAGGGGAGCGCTTTTATACTAAAATGGTCGATTCTACTAGTCACGCCTCTCTCTATATCGCACATACTAGGGTGCATCCGCTGCAAATCAATTTACTACTCCTATTACTTGTACTGATTCAATTTTTGTCTGAATTCCTGTTCAATGGTAAATAATATCGCTATAGTATCTTATTAATTAATATACTGCTTTCGCACTTTTTTTGTTATTTCTCCTCGTTCTCTCTTTATTTAAAAAAAGTGGTTATTGTATTATGAAACAAAAACTCTCTTCCCAATCTTAAAGAAAAACTCTTTCTTTTCACGAAATCTGAGACAACGTTTGCATTCCATATTGAAGAACATGTAATTTATTTAAAATATTTCCCAGTTTGTATCATAATCTGAATGTATCTTGAGCACATGCATCAAAACATTTACATAACATACTTATAACTTATAAAATATATCAGACCTCGACAACCCATGACCCGTCCATCTATAACAAAATATTTGCTATTTCTTCTACAATTGATTCTTAATTTCAAATTAAGATGTAGACTCAAAATAAATTTAATTGCCCATCTTTTTTCAATCACAATTGAACAAAAGTAGCCAAGATCGTATTTATTCTATATACTATGTACTCGTTCTCGTCCTCCTATCTCACCAATAGACAACATTTGAAACAAAACGTAATATAAAAATAGCACAACTGCAACAACATACAAAATTGAAAAGCCGAAGTAAACTTTTCCTTTTGATGACTTCGTGGGAAACTTGGAACGTATACTTTGTGTTGACCGACTTGTCACAAACACGCCGCGATTGTTTGCGACATTAGACATTAATAATATATGCACAAAATGTATATCAACCTCTTGATAATGTTTGAAATTGAATTCGAGTCTGATGGACAACTTCCTGCGAGCGTTGAGGCGAACTCTTCTTCCCTTCTTTATTTCTGTGAAATAAATAAAGACGCTGATGGGAAAATGAAGAAAAACGAAAACGCTGATCGAAATGTAACAGAAAAAGGACATGAAATATACATTCACATATCCTTCTCTTCCTATTTTCAATTTTTAAGGAACTCATGCTCCAAATATTACAATCAATAACAATTAACAAATAACAAATTCATATTTTTAAATAATTTACATTTGATAAAAGTTTTAATAAATTTTGATAAAATTTTTCAATAAATTTCTAAAAATAATGGAAAACATAAACAAAATTCTTTTGCTGATTCAAACCATGGGCAAAAAGCGTTACAGTGGTGCGTAACAGATAATACCTCAGCTTTCTCTCTCCCTCTATCTCTTCTTTTCTCTTTTACTTTATACCCGTATCAATCTATAACTATCGCGTTCGAGGCGAAAACGTCCATTCCGCCTCCGGGCGTATAAAAAGGCTCCGAATAAATATTCCAGGAGAGCGGCCCAGAGTCGTATATCTCTCCAACGAGGGGCATTTTTTGGCGAAAAACAAACGGAACGTAGGGAAAGACGTTTCACAGCGAAAGATATTCTCATTCAACGTGAACACCTTTGCTACCGGCAAGTTTTATTGTTGATACCTCGAAGACAAAGCTTCTTTCAATAAAACCACCAACGAAAGCTACCAGTTGTTCTTCGCCGTTGGTAACACATCTGGTCGCGGGTAGCCTTATTCCTCATATGAGTGTAAGTAAGTACTTACTCACTTAACTTACTATAGTAAGTGTGTAAGGACAAGACTTAGGTATGCGCACGGGCGTCATTTCGTCGTTTGCATTGCGTGGTACGTTGGCGTGTGGCGACGATTTCATCCTCTTCGAACAGCACGTATCGATTTTGAAATGATACTTTATAACATGTTAAAGTCATAAAAACATATATACGTCAGATTAAATTTATTTGTTACATAAAGTGGCATTAACAGTTCATGTATAGCGTTGTAGATGTTTATGTAAATACGATCTCGACGAACGAACTTGATCTTGAGTTGCTTTTGCGTGGTTTGACTCCTTCTTCTTGTTCTTCTTGTTGTCAGTTGCTCGCGTTTTATTCTCTGCTTCTTTTCTTAATTTATGTGTCGCTTCATGTTTATAATATGTAGGTATATAAAGAGTTTAGATGGCAATGATGTAAAGGTTTTATTTTTTTGGGCCGAAAATTGCTCAAAATATGGCATTCATTGTCTTTGATTTTAATGAAATTTTTATCTTAGGTAGATTTTTATGTTGTTATATAGTGGGCAATATATTATTTTCATACTTTGAATAGTTTTCGAGATATAATTTATCTAAGTATTGGGGTTAAATGCAAAGTTAGACGGAAAAAATCATAGCTTTGCTAATATTAGTCAGATAATAGCCATTTTTGTTTTAAAATATTTTCAAATAAATGTATATTATAACAAAAATATATTTACCATTCTATCTGCTAGATGTTATTTATAATTTTCACGTTAAGTTTCTTAAAGGTAATTGCTTCTAAAGTTTTTGGCAATTTTTTGATTAAAAAAAGAATTCTGCCGTCTTCTACTTTTTGAAGAGAATATATTATCTGAATTAATTAAATCAAAATAATTATTTAAAAACTACCTGAGAATATCAATTGAAATATGAAGGAAAAAAAATGGATTGGAACGAAACTGTCGTGTGAGTTACAAGCGGCTTAGAAAGATTTTGCTGTGAGAGCAGCAAAAGTTCCTAAAGCCGATGTCGACGTCGGTGGTGCACGATGCCATGCCGTGCCGCCTCCGGCCGACGTTTTACGACGCGTCGCTACCCGCCCGACCTCCCTGCCTCCCAGAAATGAAGAAGAAACTTTTGCAATTTAACGTTGTTTATATACGCGCGGCGTTATTAAGGCCATTTTTATCCAAATGCGAATGTAGACCAGACCAGACCGGTCGAGTTAATCACGAATTACGCGCGCGCACCTACCGCCGGCAGAGAGACCATTCAAATTTCCATTTACATGCGCCGGCACCGGCGGCGGCAGCCGCAATACTCGACGAGAAACTGATGAGATGGATATCGTTCTTCGGCTTGAGGAAAACGAGGAAAACTTCTGTCAGAAAAACGGTAAAAGACAGAAAGAGAAGGAGCGTAAAGCATATGTACTTTTCGTTGTTTACTGCGTAATTTTGTAATTCTGATGGAATGCTCCTTCAGCTGGGCATTATTACGTGTTGATTTAACATAAATGGACCATGTTTTCTGCGAAAGTGAAGAGTATCGCAAAATTTTTGGATTTAAATATTTCACATATTTTAGATGTTTTGTCTTTGTAATGGCAGTTGTTTTCGTTTGAAATTTTGAAATTTATGAAGAAAAAAAATAAATTTGAATTAACTTGAAATGAAATGAAAGGAGGAAATAGAAAAAAATAATTAATTGGATTGGGTTTTCAACAGTGCGTAGGTGAAATTTTTCTTTATTTTGTAGGCGCTTCAGGTTTTTGTTACGTCGCCTCGTCAATTTTCTTTTATCAAACAATGCTGTACTCAACAATGATGTGACAAAGTCGCATCAGTCACGCATGGGCGCATAGATAAGAGCGATTGTTAGGCTAGCCAGCCTATGTATACATAAACAAAAAATGGATCTGTTTATATTCACAAGAAAATATGAAAGAAAAAGTGAGAGAAAAAGAAAAAGGGAAGAAAAAAAAACGTTTTTGGCGTCGCGACGCAGGAAGTAACTTTTTTCTGTTCCATCAACAAACAGCGAAATGTAAAATATAACGAAAGACAACATTGCATTAGATCGCCGGTGTACATTACTCTTACACATACATACACACTTAGCTATCTACGCAATAAAATGTTAATATTTATAATTCAAATCCACTGGGAATGAGTATGAGGGAAACAGGGGAAGAAGTACAAGCTTATAAATCATATTATGTTGAGTTAAACAAATTGAATTTATTTATTTGACACATAAATATACTTTATATAATTCTATTTAACATTATCGTAAACTTTTCCAACTCTAAACAACTCAAGTTGATGCAAATAAACGCAAAAGGAAAAACTATTATGGAACTATCTTCAACCGAAAGTTTCACCATCGTCGTCGTCTCGAATTATTCGAAACAATTAAGTCCTGCACGGATCCTAGCGATTATATCACGCGCAAGATGGATCTATCTCGGCTCCGGAGGTATTAAAACTTACCCGGATTATAGTGTAAGCCATTTTTAATAATGTTTGTATACGATCTTAAACGCTCACCGGTTCGGGGGCGTCTCCAATTCTAATGCAAATTAACTAAGTTTATAGTTCGTTTTCGTCTTCTCTCTGCAATGCTAACTTTTCTCATCCCTTCGTTTGCATATTATATCGATAAAGTCAAAATCTCTATATAGATAGATTCGAACTCAGTTATAAAATTTTATTTAGTTTTTGAATTTAATTACGAAACTGTAGCGGGCACGTTTCAGCGACATATATACGATATGCAATTAAATGTAACTAGGATACATCCTTGTGTAAATAACAGTAGAGCAGTACAAAAAGACCTTTTTGCCTAGACGGTAGCGAAATGCATACCTTGTTCTCCAATGTCATCATGCCAAGCTACTACGCAAATGTTATATATGTTTTTAGATTTCCTGTTTGCTTCCTTTTCGAGTCGGAAAGGCGGCGGCAAGCGTTGCAATGATAGCGACAATTAAATTGCGAGAGAAGGGACACAAAGAAGCAGAAAACTCTTCGTTCTGTCGAGTCTCGTCGTCGTCCTAACTTAATTACGTGAAACAGAGATAAAGATGTGAAAACCCTAATTTTCTCTCTTCACATCGCTTTCCTATCCATCTAATCTTTCAATGTGCCGAAAATGTCTTTATTCCGGTCGCGTTTCTATTCCCTTTTCGAAAAACAAATCCGGATTTATTACATTTATTCATTACTTAATTAATGAGTTTTAAAAATTGGGCGCCACTATGAGAGATGCTCAACCAACCTAAAAGAAAATAACTCAAAAAATTTAAATAAAACATAAAAAAAGGGAACAATTATTTATCCCTTGCATTCCGCACGCATAGTGACATAGGAACTCGCACGGTTTGCACCGTCGTGTTCAGAGTTCAGTACGTGCGCGTTCGCATCGGTTTAACATCGTGACGTAACAATCGGCGAACGTCGGTCGCATTCGGCCCTCTATTGCATTGTACTGTTCGCCGTTTGCTTCAGTTGAGCTTGTGCCGCACGCCGGAGTGCACGTCGTTCTCGGCCTTGCGTACCTCGAGTTTTCTCTTGAATAACATATTCGTGTGTAGTGACTTAACTACATTTTTTGGCTGGCACTCGTGTGGATTATTATATTCTCTACCAGCGATAAACAATTAGCTACCAGATCAATCGATATTAGTGAATTGCCGACAAGAAACAAATGCCAACGTTGTTCCGTCGCCTCATTGCTGCATAACTTAGTTGTTGTTCAGTTGTTAGTTAATCCTGTGACTTCGCCGCTGCATTTGAGTGTTGTGTGATTGGATTGGATTGCCAACTTAATTCATTTCATATTCTTCAAATGTTCTAAATGCCTACTTTGAAGACGTGTGCTGAGTGGTTTACTGGTGCTGTGTGTACCTTAGTGTTGGATTGCTTTCATTGGAATGTACGTCGTATATGTGTGATAAATTGTTAAACAAAAAGCAACCGATTTGTGGTAAGTAACTATTTCATTTGGATCAATACTATCAATTAATCAAATTTTTAAATGTATGCAGTAAGTAAGCTGCATTGTGAAAGAAATGCGAAGATGGCGGCCGTCGGTAGAGGTTGAGGTTCATCACAACCGGTGTTGTGTAGATGTTTCTTTCTATTCGGTGTGCGATCCCTTCGCCTGTACCTTTCGTTCGTGCGTTCTTCTCACGTCACACAAAACGGCAGCATCGCCGTGCATGCTGCGAGAGACGACGAAGACGAAGGTTGTATTCAACATGCAACAAGACGCAAATGTTTGCCGATTGTTGTTGTTCATTTCGATGGAAGAACGAATGCAGAAACTAGAGGTGAAATGAACAAGTAGAACAGAAACAAGGTGCCATCTTGCTACACGACGACGACGACGTTATAATGAAAGCTAGTAATTATCTTAGCACCTCTGCCTGGCAGTGAACGCGCGTGGTTGCGCGAGCGTGAAGGAAATTGCACATTTGAAGAAGTCTTGGGTCCCCAGCTTGTTTTTTTTTTTTAATAGCTGTCCGGTCTACAGCCAGGTGTTTTTCTCAAATTCCAGGTTTCTTACTTAATTATACATTAGATAGGCGGTTTAGTTGTTGGATGTCTTTTTGTCGATTGTCAAGGACTAAGTTTTGAGGTTGTCTGTTGATATGACAAGCGCAGACAATTGTTATTGGATATATTATGTGCGAGACTTAGGTTAAAACAAGGAAAAGGAGAATTATTAGGTTCAATTAATATATTCTACGTTATATGGAAAATCATGATTGGAGTACATAATACACAATCAGTTTGAATTGAACTTTTTGCACTTGAATTGTATGAGCAAATATATTGTTTGCTTAGCAAACTGTTGGGAATTCATGAGTCGTAGGTATAGGAGTAGAATTGAATGAAATTTACTAACTTTGTTCTATTAGTTTTGTT
>JARJDU010038031.1:0-11715 GCA_030264695.1 Lissagria laeviuscula | reverse complement strand
TTGTCACAATTCGCAAAAAACAAAGAAAATTTGCCAAAAAATCCCTACTATTCTGGGTTTACTGCCGCAAATCACCATGTTTCCGACCAAGTTTTTGATCGCAGGGGTATGCAAACCGCGTAGAATTTAATATTTTTTCCAATTAATGAAAAACATATCAGAAATCTGTGTCACGGTTTTGTCATAATCTGATGAAACGTGACAAAAAACAAACAAAAAATTGCAAAAAATTTCTATATTGGTGTTTAGCGCCGCAAATCACCGCGTTCCCTTTCAAATTATCTACCACAGGGGTATGCAAAGCACGTAGAATTTAATATTCTTCCCCACGATTGTAAAGCAAATCAGAATTCTGACGTGGTTTTGTCAGAATCCGCAGAAACGTGATAAATAACAAAGAAAAATCATATTTTTAATGAAGAATTAAAGACATTTGAATTTATAAATTACATAAATATATTAATTTGTTGCTAACTAATTTAAATTTACTTCCGAAAACGCGGAAGCAATAATTTGCAAATTAACAGTAATTATTCAACCGACCAATAACTAACCAACAACCAACATTTAGACCTTATCCTTATCGCATAATATTTTCATGCGCCATGGACATATTCATTCCACCAGTAAGCGCTGATAAAAAAAGCAAAATTATCAAAGCCCAGCTCGCATTTAAACGTTTGACCCACTTCTTATTTCTTTTCCGCCGTATAATTGCACTTCCTACTTCCTCGTTCGATGTTTAGCCATCCGCATCGACTTATCTACCCATAATATTTCATATACTCTATACTTCATACTTATATATAACTCTCGTTTATCCTAAGTAAAGTACATATTGCATTGTATTCACAAAGTAAGATCAGACGCGGAAGTGATCAAAAAATAGAATTTAGAATAGCGCGCCCTTTACGTCTAGGGTCAAGGTCCTCTGCTGCTTCTGCGCACGCACTCGAACATGGCAATTTTTGTCAATAGAAGAAGCAAATTTTTCATATTATCCAGCATGGAGAGAAATAAAATTTGATCGTTAGATATTCTACGAAGAAATCACACGATGAAAAGAGCAAGTTAGCAGGAATGAAGTGAAAACATGAAAATTGCTTTCTTGAACGGCCGTCGGTCGTAACACTAGCTCTCCTGATAGCGCAAGCGCGGAAGGAGCTGCTGAACGCACGCGGTCGCTTGAGGACGGGCATTGACCTCGAGCGAACGAACGAGTGAACGGGCCAGCAGGATCCTGCTGCACAGCGAACTAGGATGACGCGTACAGCTGACTGCTAAGTGCAGCGCACTTTTACGTAAAACTACTGCTGTTACAACGTACGTTTGTTGCGTACCGGTCGATGCAATCGGTGTGCAGCAGTACAGAGTGCAGGAATTACAGGATCAAATATGCAGTGTATGATTCACATATATGGAAATTATTTAGATTTCATTTTTATTGCACTTTCAAAATAAATAATAAATTTCTATGAATGTGTGGTGATTCAGAGGTTTTAAAGAAGACAAAGAAAAATTGCTTGCTGTTCGAATCTACCGAGTTAAACCAGGGCCAGTGATTGGTTAATTAGTATCGTTGTAATTTGGCAATGATATTATTACCAGCACGTCATCGAACTTGCTGCTGCTCATACAGTACAAGCGAGAGTTCAACGCATCACATTGAACACACAAATACATACACTCGATCGTTCTACTACCCACATAGATACTTCTCGTGGTAGGAGTCATACAAACAAGAAATTTGTTGACCTTTATTAGTTCAGCGATCGCTTCTCGTCGAACGAGAACGTTAAGCAGAACGGATTGGATTGGATTGTGTTACAATATTCTCAACACGCAAGTTACAAGTCGACAAGTACATCAAAGCGTTCTAAATTGCATAATTTTGCAAATTTCCTTATTATCGTTAGTTAATCAAGAATTGACGACAATTTCCATTGTTCTTGTCGTCTTTGATTTCATCTGAAACCAATAGAAACCCATCAATTTTTAGATTTAGTAGACACCTCTCCTTTCTATCTATCTAAGCCAAAACACTTTCACTTCAAACCCGCTACTTCTTCGCGATACCTGACGTCAGCCATTACTGCAATTTCTATTTCAACATTACGGCGCGCTAATGCCATGCTTGTCTTCATAGCATCAGCTCTTTCTTTGCTTCCAATAACATAATATCAAGCATACAAAAAGCGAATATGTATGATGTATATATACGTACGAAGTCGTCGATTGTGGGCATCTAACGGTTTCGTTCCAGCTGCTGCTTGCCGGTGCTGCCTGCAGCTACGGCAGTACATCGTGCTAGTAACTTTCACTCTCATCCTGCGTCTAACTGTATTGTAATGTAATCGTAACGTAACGTATTGTATGGTATCGTAACGGTCCTTCCGCGTGGCTCTTCCTCTTGATGCGCCGCGACCATCACACACAAATCTAACTAATAGCAACAACACTTTTTCCCGTCGCGTCGCTTGTAAACGAAAACGAAGGCGACCGACGGGCTCGTCATCGTCATCGCAAATGTAATGCAATTAAAGCTTTGAAGAGGTCTAGTATGTGCCTGTTGCGAGTTTTTGTCTTCTTAAGCATGAAATTTCACGGGCATGGAACTTCCGTGATTTTTCATGTTTCAGTTGCAAAAAGCGCTGACTCGTAAACGGTTGGTTTGTCAGCATAATGTGTAGGAATTTCTGCTTGTGAGTGATTAACTGTTTGTTTAAAGTAGGTCAAGATGTGTGAAGTGTGGACATGGTTTCTTCTGTCAATGTCATTATTAATTGATATTTTTTTAATTTTTATGTGAATGGTTTTGAATCACATTTGTTATATTATTACTCATAACCTAATGCTTTCACAGCATTGGCAAAGTTACTCAGAATTTTGTTAATAAGGCACATGTTCAGGAGTGATGTGTTCTGATAAAAAAGTTAAAATTTTAACTTTCGGTTCAAATTGTTAACGATATTACGGAGGTATGCAGGTAAAAATATTTTTGACGAAATCTGCATACATTTGTGAATGTTTTAACGTGAAAATGATTGATATCTGATCAAAATTACCTAAGATATGATTTTTTCCCTGATCAGTGCCACATTCGACTAGATCAATTTTTCGAAAACTTTGATAATTTTTTTCTCAAAAACTATTGGAGATTCAGAAATAATATTATGGATTCTTTCTTCTTAGAACAATGATAAAAATCTTCGATAAAAAAAATCATTAAAATCGGGGTCTATGGTTTCAATTTGGGCATTTTTTTGTTACTTTGAGATGAAACGACTCTATGACGTTCGCTCGTTTTAATTCTATTCTGTGGCATATGTGATAACATTTACAATCAGGGGTGGCCAACTTAAATAATGCATTATAAGTCCTCGGGCAGCATATGTATTTTACTCAGCACTCCCAGTCCACAATACTTTAGCAAACCATTGGGCACATCTCCAAACCTAAAAGTCTCAGCCGCGGGTTGGCCAGACTTGCATTTAAACAAATTCCGATTATATTTGATTTATAATGAATATATATATAAACGTTCTATAAATTTAATAGTCCAACCCTGTTTCTCAAAAACACCGCAAAATCAACTCTCAAACTTAATCTAAGCAGCATGCAGGAAGTAATTTCTATAAGCTGTACGTTCGATAACATAAACATTATAATAGGTTCAATTCTATAAGTTTTATAGCATTGCATTACGTCGCCGAATTTATTTGTGCACTTGAAAAAAAATTTAAGTTGGCAAATAATCTCGGCGTTGCTACCGTTCGAAATAAATACATAATAATTTTGGCAATGAAAAAAAAAAGATGCGGGGAACAACGCACACAGGATGATGTGTTGGTAAGCGCTACCGTCTTGCAATTGATGCGTGCGTCGAGTAGCGAGCGTGCGCGGCTTGATCATGTGTCTGTCAGAGTCGCGGAGTTGGGAATTCAAGCAGGCAAGCAGGAGCAGCCAGTAAGCGCGCATGCCGTTCGACGCTCTGTCGACGACGCCCACCATTACTGACCTACATAACGTCGGGTTGACGACCGCGCGACGCTGTAATACTCGCTCGGGTATGTAGTCTATATGTAAGTACGAGTGGAGTACTCGCGCTCTCGGGCGCGCGCACGCACACACATATCGAGCGTTTGCTTAGCGAATGCGAGTTTAGTTCCTCGTGCCTGAAAATACTGCTGCCTGAATATTTATATATATTAATAAATAAAATAGGTACAATAGATTCTATATGCATTAGGTAAATCACCAAAAAAAAATCATTTTATTACATGCAACTTGAATGTTTTTGAAGTTGCTTTTTGACAATATTTTTTACAGCTGAATGACTTAATTTATGAATAGCTAAGAGGAGGATAACAAAATTATTCGATTAGTATAGTAGACCTTTTGGGACCAATGGACAGGCATGTTAATATTATCCAGTTATGCCTTTATTTTATTTTCGCACTCAACTAGGAGAGTTCACTCCAGTGAAATTTAATACAATTGAATAAGCAAGTAAATCCCATGAAAAGTGGACAATAAATATGAACACACAACATACTGTAAAGGGAAATGTGTTCAGTGCACCTATAGCCTCAGCCTCTGCTTAATTTTCACGCAGTTCTGTGACACACACGTGTCAATATATACAAATAATTTGCTCATTCTGTATGCACACGTGGATGTCTAACACCCCAAGTGCTCGTATTTCCTTTCTCCCTAAAACACTGCCATCCACGTTTGAAGAGAACCTCACAAAGAAGAGGATCAGTGAAAAGGGTCCGCGGTATACCTGAAAGTAAATTCAGGGATGACCAGTTAGTCAGTACTACACGTTTTACAAAACCTGAATTCAAGCAAAAGTTTGAACTTGAATATGAAAATTAAAGTTGGGATAAACACAATTAGTTTCTATTGTTACTGCAATAAATGAATCGTGTATAATATATGTATAGAAAATTATAGAAAAATAGAAATGTAAATGAATCCAACATGGATCGGTCAAATAAAATAACAATTTGTTTGAGTAAAATGTAGTACAAATTGTTGAACAAATAAATCAAAATGGTTGGAAAAATTGATTTCAACAAAAGTAATAATCTCAAACATAAGTAGATAAAATTACATAAGAGGCTCATTTACCTTGAAACTGATATAGGAAACTTTATTTTAGCGCCATGACTGATTTGTGATCACACAAATTGAACTTTTTTCTTTCTTTTTTTTTGCGTAATTTTATAGCTGCCAAAAACTATACCATAATCGTTTTACATTTTCGAATCGGAGATATTTTAAAATTAATTTGGAAAAACGTACTTTAACTTTAGCGGCTTATATATCGAATTGAAAGCAAAAATCGCAAATTCGGCCACGTTACGTTCGTAAAATATTTATCGCTTAATAATGTGCTTTTCAAATTTTGTAAAATTATCAAATACCCTGGCCGTAATCAGTCACGAGCCGATTTACTTAGGCCATTGTCATCGAAATCTAACCTTGTTTAGCTGTCCTTTATTTAAAACATACGCTCTATTACGCACTCGATCTCACCTTTTCCTTGCTGCCCGCTTCAGCCTGGACCCACCAGAGAAACAGTTCGTCTGGTAAATGAGCCTCTTAATAACTTTTGGTTCAAAATTTTACACCGACCCGTTTCCAAATGGCACAGGATTATTCGTATGACTATTACATGTGCAAGACATGTCAGACAAGCAGCTTAAGAACATCATGATAACAGAAGTCCATGCGTTTAGTAAACTTGTATGTTGATCAAAGAGTCATACACCTTTTCACAGTCGATTACACGATGATAACAAGCACTGCGAGCGCATCAACGCAATAAAATGCATATCGTCAACATCGCACCCAGTTCACCGCGAGCAAACACTCCAATGCATTCATTATGTTGCATTGCAGATTACGCACAATAGAATAATGAATCCCAAATCAACTAAGAACTACTACTTGTACCTAATCGTCATTTTTTAGATACATACATCATTTTACTACATACCCATTACATCAACAAATTTGCACTACGTATTCAATGTGTGTGCATGCTCAATATGCATTAACTAAGTCAACGCGAATGCACTTCCTGTTCTGGTGCGTTTAATCGCCGCAAAATTAGCACCAGATCGCTTGCATTTCCATGCCGTGCATTGGCTGAAGAATGATATAAACAAACCAGGAAACACTTTCTTGTTTGCTCGTTCCGATCGTTTAACTGTGCACTCCTTGCTATTTTCCGCCTTTCTCCTTCATCATCGGTTACATTACATCTGCAACTAACTACTCGTTCATGATGTTGTGCATAAATGGAGTTTTTTTTGTATTATCTGTGTGTGGGCATGGAAAATGTTCACAAGTATAAAGTTTATAAACATCGCTTTGCATTGTGCATGTAAATATTTGTAAAAAGATGTTATGTGATTCATTATCTTGATTTTTGTTTGTTTGCTTGTTTCAGGTACCAGGTATGTTTGTTCTTTATCCATTGGATTGTTGCTTAATCAAGTTCATCTGTACAATTTTATGGTAATATAATTAATTACAAGTTATTTATAGAATGAGAGCATTATCAGCATTAAGTTTATTAATTAATTAATTAAGTAATTAATTAATTTTGCAATTTGTCTGTGATCAGATTTTCATGAAATCTTTAAACGCTGTATTAACGGATTTTTGACAACATTTCGATAATCATAGGTAAATTAATTTTTTCTTTAAAACTCAAAATGACCAAATAAATACACATTCACTTTCAGTTGTTATCAATTTTGCTCCTTGAAAGCTAATTTCATATAACTTTCACTGCAATTTAAAATATTTAATATTTATTACATTAAATTACAAAATCCAACATTCATCCCAACAGATTACTGATCCTCCGAATTAGATTTTAATTTTAATTCGCAAATAAAATTCTAGAAAACCCAGAAAAATATTTGTAACATCGGGCCATTGACATTGACTCTAATCTATTTATAAATTACATCTATACCCACACAACATATACCAATTTTATTTTCTCTCAAATTTTCCCAAATCTTGTGTTCTTTTTCATTAAAATTTCACAGACGAAACAGAAATTGATTGATAGAAACAATCTCCGCGTACATTATCTAGAACTTAGGTTGATAGCTGAGATTTCAAGAGCGCGAGAGCTTTTAAAACAGCGCGTGCAACATACTCGCCACACATACAGATACGTCCAAAGTAATTATGTGTATACGTACACGCGTCGTTTTTACAAAGGTCAATGCCTTTTATCAGTCATTACAGCTAATATTAGACGGTTTCATAAAACACGCAGATACGCACACGAAGACGAGATCGGGCATTGAGAACCAGAAACGACGGAGGAGATGCTGTTCGTTCGTACGAATGAGTAACGAACTCATGTACATGGATGGCATTATTACTCTTACTTCGTTTTACTTAATACATGCATTATATATGTACTTGCCTGTGTGCAAACATACGCGCACTTCATCGAGCGATTACTAACTCTGCGTTAATGAACAACAACTTTATGTGTCGCAAACAATGTGTTAACGTGTTGGCAGCTTGTTGCTTGTTTTATCGGTATCTTAAGAATTTAATGTTATACATGGTTAAAAACTGCGTATGGAGAGATTCAGATGTTTGATGGAATGAAAAAAAAAATACAGCTAAGAATGCAATTGGCTGGATGAGTAAACATGGTTGGTGACAGATTGAAGTAATTTTTGGGAAAATTAATTGAGCTATCAAAATTTTTATTTTTGCTTTGGCATGTATAAGATATTTTAGGCTGAGCAAGCTTGTAAATACTATTAATAATAATCAGTGGTGTAACTAGAATTTTTAGACCCATCAGCAAATTACTAACATTTTGAGGTGTTTACGTCTTTAAAATGAGTATATAGAAGAAAATTTTACGTTATATGTTGTCTTACTTTGCAAAGGTACAGGTACGCTATTTAAAGCCACAGGAAGTTAGAATAAACATCATTAGAAAGGAAATTTATTCCGATTCAATCCCACTTAAGCACATTTTTTATATTCGCTATCGCTATCGTGTGGTTGGTGCAAGAATGAAGCTCTGAAACTGAAACTTAACTTTTTTTAAAGTAAAAACCCTTGTAGCCTCGAAACGAAACTAGATGAAGACATGAGTTTGGTTTCTACGGGTAGATCTCAGCAAGGACTACGAATTCGACTTTGCACATTCTCATATTATATCACCACTTATACGTAATCAAACCTGAATAAAACGAGAGAAATTGAGTCCTTGCTCACCAATCATAAGTTTGATTCGTTTTCTTACAAACAGAGTTTGTCGGTGTGTTAACACTTTGATAGGGTTAGTGTAAACAGGTGAACTTGTTTAATGCAAAGAGCTGATACGTCATCTCTTTAAAATTGAATTAATTGCAATAAAAGTAACAACAAATACTGGCAAAAGTTGAAAGACCACGGATATTACTAAATACAAATGGCGTTTAAAATGCCGGCGACTTTTTCTTAGATACAAATAATAAAGAAATATATTTTTAAAGGGCCCCCCTTACCCTCCGAACAAATTAATAATAAAACAATGCAGAACTTTGTTGAAAAATGAATTAAAGAAAGCAACAACTTCGTTGTGTAAACATGGTGACAGATTGAAGCAATTCGAAGGAAATGAATTGCCCCATCAAAATTCATGTTCTAAATTAATTTCTGCCAAGATATTTTAAGCTGAACAAGTTCAAGAATCCTTTAAATTTTTTCTGATGCCATTTCTCTTCTATTTTCATAAATTCAACAGCAAAAAATACTATAGTTATATAAAACATTTGACAATAAATAAACTGATACATTTATTTCTTTTTTTATTATACCTAAATGGCAATGTTTAATTATAATATCAATCAAAATAAAATAAGTAATAGAAAAGATTAGGATATACTCACATTTTTATAATTTATCTGATTACTTTATATAATACCGATGGCGTTGGGTCCACTGCAGTATCGTAAGACCCCGAATGCCTTTCCGTTGAACAATCGTGGATTGCGATTGCCGAAAGTATTGCGAGCCATCGTCAGTGGAATTGATGCCGTCGCCGCAATCAATTCGCACGTATTTGTTGCATCTCAACGCTGCACTTTTCGTCTTCGCGCTGAGCGACAATGTTTCTGAAACAGGCAACAGAGGGGAATATGTATTTAGTATTTGATTTTTATTTAAATAATTCGTGATTAGACTAATCATAATATGCTTTTTTTATTTTAAATATGATTTATAAAAGTTGTTAAGAAACTGATGAAATCTGAGAAAAAAACATTACTTTGGTAATTTAGATTTAGATAACGACCATTTTTATGTTAAACTTTTCTCAAATATATGCAGATTTGGTGAAAAATATATTTATCAATTTGTACTCAAAATTGAATTTTACTTTGAATGCTGTTATCATCAAAACGAGGGCCGGCCAAGCAGAGATATTGCTAAAAACAGCTTGCTCTCTCTTATATTTTTAATTACAGAGTCAACTTTAACTTTTCGACTTGCTGTAAAAAAATCTCGAGATCTTTTTAACTGATTTAGCTCATTCTTTGTTTCGATTACGTAAAATTGAATTTTCTATCATGTAGCAGACGATTTTTTTCGATATTTGAATTTTTCAATTTTATATGACCATTTAAAGGTAGATTTTTTTTAGGCGAAAAATGATTCAAATTGCCACCATTTTGATAATTTATCAAATTTCGAAAAAAAAGTTTTGCTAAATGGTAGAGAATTCAATTTAGTTTTGGATTTTACAAATCCGGTTGTTCTACGATGTATCAGTTCTTTGCAAACCATGCAGGAAGTAAGGCAACATACCGGAGGCTGCCAAGGCGGTGAAAAAAAGTATATATATTAAAGAGAAAAATGTTTCGAGGAAGTAAAAATGTTGCTCTACAACATACAAAAAACCCGGAGTGTTTACTTTATATCTAATACTCAAAAAAATCATGAATATTGCTCATTTTTGGGCCTCCAGAATTTAGTCCCCTCTTAAGTGTGTTTGATTTATCACTCACTATAATCACAAACCAATTAAGAAAAAAAATCAAAATATTAAAACATGAAATTATATAGTTAATAAACTATGGAAAACAGGCTATTTATTACCTTTTATAATCAAAAAAGTATTCGATCACTCCGTTGAATATTGTATTGCAAATACCTAGGTATTCGGTATTCGCTTTAACCGATTCACTATCAAAGCTAATCTATAAGCAATAAAAGAAGTTCGTAATTGTCTAAAATGGCCAGGAAAGAATTGCAAATGGATCGTAAATAAATTATTAAAATTTTTCCATTGTTTATAGTTCGAGTAAAGTATCCAGTTACAACATGTATTTGAATGTATCTACAATAGTACATACATATTATATAAGATGAAAAATACAATGTACAAGTATAATCTAATACGATCTTCTCAAAAAAACACAAATTTATTGTTGAATTTAAATATGACCTGCGTGTTACGCTTTGCCGATCACTACTAAAATAAATTATAAATTTGAATTGCTAGAAATTACAATAAATAGATCATTATTTGATAAATTTTATCATTTATTTATATACCCCCCCCCCACCAAAAAGCTATTATTTAACTTGTTTGTTTATAACCAAGTACCATCTCAAACATATTATTCAACCTGAAATAACCGCAAACTGCAATTGCAACTACGTTGATGCGATGTGCAGTTTTACCTTGATCCACATTGCAAACCAAACGTTAGTAACAAGCATTCATAACGGCACGTTGTAGCGATAATAATAAAGTACTAACAATAGCAAACACTTGGAAATAAACAAATCTTAGTGTAGTAGCTACTCGCTACTCTTTCTTACGATTCTCTTGCCCGAAAGCTAGACTAGCTAGTGCATTATTGCTTCTCTCGATTTGTTTATTTCTGTTTACCTATGTACAGAGCGACGTTTTCAGTGATGTTAAATTGCATTTGTAAATAAATTGCATTTCTCATCTCTTTCGCTACTATGCTCGCAAGTCGAGCTTCTGGAGATCCGTTGTTTGTTGTGTCTCTCCGTTTTGTAAACGGTCGTATCATGCTCGCGCTACTGCGCCATATAATTATTCTGTTAGATTTAATTGACGACGACAGTTCTCACATTACCGCATTGTGCGCCAACGAGTTGGCAATCAGTTGATGTATGTGACATGTAGTAGAGCGAACGTGTTTACCATATCGATGATATCATATTTGATCGTATTCAATGTTACGCTTCTCTGTGATTATTATACGTTACTTGCGATACATATTGGTGTGTGATGAACTTGTACTTGGATAGGGGATTCAAGGTTTTCGGCAGAGATTACAATTTTATAATTTATAAGAAAAAAAAAATGGTTATGTTATTAAAAGAACGAATAATAGATTGTTGTTGGCATGCAACAATTGTGTTTCCTCGAATGGAGGGAGATGCTCTTTGTGCGATTAATTGTAAAAATATGATGCAATTTGCAGTGTGGTGATGTTATTTGCAGTTGTTGCAGGATTGCAACTTTCACTGCGGAAAGCTTTCTCTCACCGGAACTAACTGACTGACAACAAACATTTATTATTGCTGGAGTAATGTACTGTTACTAAAGGAAATGCACGCACATTTATACAATTGTATCATGAAGTATTAAAATGTTTACTATCTGTTTACAATAGTTCAGAAAGTTGTTAGTCC
>JARJDU010038019.1:0-14039 GCA_030264695.1 Lissagria laeviuscula | reverse complement strand
TTCGTTCGCCTGTACCGCAATCAGATAAAGCAGGCCAAGGCGGCACAAGACGAGCGTGCTCACACTACCCAAACACTCCTTCGAGGGTTAGGAATTGCATAAGCAACGTGTTACTTCCTTCACGCCACGTGTATCTTGAGATAACTGCAGGAACATATGACTTAGATTAGCAAAACTAGAATATACTATAATACATCAATAGGAACTATCATCTCATTATGGATATAGATGGCTGCATAGCAGAAGAAAATGAGAAAGAGGGCAAATCAACCGGGGATGAAATGCATCACTCCTCTTACTTTAGAGTTAGTTAATGAATTCTTAAGTTGGATAAAATAAATGGGGCAATTAAAACCAACTAGTTCGAAATCCACCCTATCTCCTACAGCTTTGTCTCTAGCTGAGTACAGAAAAGGAAAATCATTTAGATTCATGTACAGTGCCCTCGAGAAATCATTAATACCTTTCATTCTTTCACTAGATATCTGACATTTGCACTTAGTACATGAAATAGGAAGCTAGTTTGATTCCACAATTGCGATCGCCTGTAGTTAATGCAACGGAATTAAGGTCTTGACTTGCTCAACAAGCTGCAACCAGTGGGAGAGATAGTCACCAACAGACCCACCACCCCCAATGGCAACAGACACTACATTCTCTTCTCTCTATAATGCAATATTCTCTTGGTGGCTTGGACGTTCGATAAAAGCACGCGGACGGCAGCAGCGGGCATCGACTGGCTGAACCTACAGGGATCATCCCACTAATAGGATATAGGATGTCTGGCGGCTGGCAACTATATACGTACGTATGACTTACGCCAAATACTCCCCCGAGACGCCCGATAACGATCATCAATAATACCCTATCATGAATACAATACAATGCGCAATATGTTGGTGTGTGCAACGTGGCGGTGTGCACATGCCGATAATGCATCTGGCAAACCCTCAACTGGTTCAATCTCCAGGCACAAGCCCAGACCAATGCCAGCTATCAGCCACATTCAATGACGCATTCCAAGCAAAAAAAAAACTGCCGAAAATGTGCAGGTTCAAAATTCTTCATCTAGTAGAAATTGTTTTACATCGATGTCTGGCTTTGGAGCGAAAGCACGTAAAGTAATAATCGGCGTCTCGTCGATACCTGCATTTCTTGGCCCTATACTTCCAAAACCCTAGCAGTATGGCGTTTGATTTACGAGTCCGGTAATGTCTTGAATGGAAGTTATGACGTCTATGCTTTAGCTAGGCAGCTAGTCTAGCTGAACACTATAGTGGGAAAAGGTTAAAAGCCTTTTGCCAGTCCTCTCTCAATACCCTTTTTGCCCACCCAAAACCTTAATCATCAAACTTGAACCGTACATTATCTGAATTGAAAAGGTTAATTAAATTGATTTCTATTAATTTCGGACCTTCGGACTCAAAGTTGCGCACTTCGTAGGGCTTCGTCATTCACACTCGCCTTTCGGCTTATTAAAGGGGCACGTTTCCATTGCTCAAATCCCTACAACACGTGGTTGGCATAGCTATATATGCGGAGGGTCCATATAGATCGGTATAATGCGCTAATAAAATATGCAAACCTGACAGAAAATAATTTATAGCCTTTTTTCTTCCGCTCGCTTCGAGATTTTATTTCCGCCCAATCTTTTTGGTTCGTCGGAAGCTTCTTCACTTTATTACTCCCTGAAAAACCAGTAAACCTCCAACAATTTGGTCTAGTATAGAAAGAAGAAGAAACCAGAATGGAAAGAACATTTGACCCAATTACGATCCACCTACTGCATCTATATCTATCCACAGAAGGTGGAACCAGTGTATCGTATAAGTTTTACGATTACTTTTCTTAGTCCCCAAGGGGACGAGATACGGGAATAGGGTCAAGAGGAGGCTGGACTTGCTTGTAATAAATTAGGCTTACTTGGAATGAGTGGTCAAAGACAAATCTGGGTGTCATTATTCGTACAAATATGTCTAAGAAGAAAGTCAAAAATATGGATTAGATTAATGATTTTCATTTTGGGAATTATGGATGTTCTAAAAGAAGGTCACAACTACTTCAAGGAATCCTTCATAGTCTTAGAAACCATCATAATAATGATACTTAAATCTGTCATGTATCAAACCCGCTAAACCGAAAAGAAAATGGAGCAGGGCAACACTTAATCTACACCTCCCTAACAAGGAGAATAAACTCGGCTATAGTATTTTCACATTTACAAAATTCCTATTTATATGCAGATATGGATGGCGTAGCACCCGGACGTCTACGAACACAAACTGAATGCACACCGAGGGTTGTTTAAAACCCTAATTTAGTTGGCAGCCATGACGGGAACCAACCAGGAGCACTAGAAGAGGTGGTTCACCCTCAGCTTAATATACATGTATGCACCCAGCTTGGCCATGGTGACGGGATTCGGTTGTTTCTGTTATTCCTGTTCCCCTCCCCCATGCCTCCCCATACTCCATATGTAAATAAATATATCTTCGGGAATATACCTGTTTGTGCGTGTGTGTGCAATCCGGTCATGTACATAACACATGATATACACATTTATCTTCACGGTTTAAATTGCCCCATAAATATTATTTAATAATAGCCCCAATAGTCGGTACATACAGGGTGTCTCGTAGCATTTCCGTGTTTATCCATAGAGATGAGAAATATGACAGGAAACCGGATGGAATATACGGGTTTGCAACATAATCATTAGCGGAGATAAATAAATGTAAAGAATTGCAGGTAGTGTGCGGGTTTAATGAATTGGAAGTCGTTTTCCATGGTTGGAGCTAAAAAGGGATTACGGTGTCTGACGAACAGAAAAAAATATAAAAAAATTGCGGAGATTATGAAGTTGTTGGCGTTGGCCCCTAGCGGCGGCGCATGACGGACTTGGTTAATGATCGCCGTGCCTTATCATCTCGTACGTATCTCGAAGAGGCGGGCGTAGGAACAATAAAAACACTCTTCGCGAGAATGGAAATCGTGTAGGTGCACTTCTTTTTTATTAGCGAACCTAGTCTATAAAATATATTTGTCATTTTGCACGCATCGCACGCACGATTTTCATTTGGCCAACGAATAAAGTACTCAGATTTAATACCTTGTGGAATTCAACTCTTAATGGTTGAAGGTCGCTCAAAGGTCAAGTCATAAAACGCTGTAAAAGCAAGTAAACTGGCATTGGCATACGTTCCTTTTCCTCGTTCGTTGTAAGTTGTAATAACGCAAACTTTGGTGGTGTTTCGTTGATGTTGTTGCTACAAGTTCTCGTAGAGACACCTTGTCATTACGATCCTTAATAGGATCTACGCTTTGAATCATCGTTTCATTACCGTAATGAGTTCTGCTCGCGCACGACGATAATGTTGCATATACACAGGGATGATATCGCCGAAATGCGCGCATTGTAGTTACGCGTTGTTTACTCACTTGCGCGCTTGGTATTAATAAGAAGCAGCCAGCTAGACGGAATCGAAATTAGAAATTGAGAGCTGCCACCCACCGCCCACTCCACAGACAGAGGGTTAGAAGTCGCACGTCCTCTGCGATCACATATCCAACCGTAATTGCATCAATCCAAAGCGCGCCCGCGCATCTCCGAGATGGAAATTAAACGTGAAACGAAGCCAAAACAAAGCGAGCATTTGTTATGTGAATGGCATCAGTTTCTCATTCTTGCTGTTCCACACTCCTTCCTTTCCTGATGCCTAATAACGACAACCGACGTTACGCTGAATTATCGCCACGTTTGCCATCGAGCTCATCTTTCTCGTACGCCAAGTAGACACGTTTCTATTATCTTAGCGAGTAGATAATGAGCGCAATTTGAATTTGCATTCGCAATTTACCTCCTCCAGCTTCATTCTTCGTCCATATTTTCAGCATTGTTGCCGTGCAACGGCGTTGTCCAACATGTATGCGAAAATTACATGCATTATTATAATGCGATGGCTGTGCGCCTGCCTTTGGCTGCTAGCAATTTTATTTTCGAATGCAATATTCGCCAACGCGTCCGCAAACAACCATATTTCGCGAGCGCGCGAGTATAAACGAGTTTCGCATCGAGCTCTCTTCACGCCGAGAAGAGCGTCCGGCTGAGTTAGCCATGCGCTCCGTTGCTTCTGTGAAATTAAATAAATTACGTGCGGTTTCATATCGACGCGAGAATTGCGAGAATTTCGCGCATTCTGTTCATTGCTTTTAATAATAGAAATTTCGATTGAGATATCTTGCCCGCTTTACATGGATCATATAGATAGTATTTATTAAAAGCTCAATGAAGTTTTTAGTGCTTGAAATTTTTAAATTCAAAAATGAAATTTTAATTCAACTTCTCTGGGAGAAAGAAATCTAATCTTCCAAATAAAACCCGCGCGGCGAGAGAATAATGCACCGAAATTGTGATAAACTGCCGCCGCCCGTCGCCGGCGGACGTCGTTTCTCGCCTCTCTCGGCTCACAACCACCCACCCGCCCTCCACCGCCCTCGTTCACGCTTGGCTACTGTGAATAAGGTGTGCGCGTTCTTTCGCAAACCGCTTCTCAAGCTCAGGCTCTCCTGCCGCATTTTCTTCCTAATTTATGCGAAGTGCGGAATATGAAATTAGAATCCACAGACACAACACATTCCGAGTAAGCTGAAAGCTTTAAATTTAAGTTTAAGCAGAATTCGGAATTCGCTTTGTAAAGGCTGTCCTGTCTCTTGACCACTTTCAATTGCTGTGTACAACGAAAAATGTCATAGGTTGGACAAGAGTGATGAGGAAGGACGTCCCTTGTCTCAAAAAGAAAAGCGTAGGCGAAAAACGACAAGTCATCGGCGCAAATATAAAACGTCGTCTTTAAACAGCGACATCTTGTCGTTTTTTCTTGATGTCAAGACGAAAATTGCATTTCGTATAAATGAAGAAAATTACAATTACCTAAAAAACTGGGGTAATATGAAGATATCTATCATTTAATTAGATTTTCCACGGTGCAAATATTTTGCTGAAAGTGTAAAGTCACCCACCGTTATGAACCAGGAGCGTGGAGTCTCTGGCAAGGGCCAATTCAGAATCGGTGAGTGTGGCGTCCGAGGCGTTCTCGGAGGATGGGGTGTCGCTGAGACCAGCGGGCTGTTGGTACAACGGATGCTGGTAGGTATGAGAGGACGCGTATCGTCTGGGTGACTCTTCGCCCTCTGACCCGCTAACACTGTACGCGGGATACAGCCGCCCCTTCCCTGTAACAAAAAATACACAAAAAATTAGTTAGAACATATACTGAAGCCCTGATCCAATGAGAGGTAAAAAATATCCGCACATAAATAGAAAATCTCCGGGAAATCCTAATTAATTACGGATTTAATTTAAATTCATCGAATGTAGCAGAACTGGGCGCACACAAAAAAAGCTTGGGGAGAAGCATCAGAGAAAGAGAGAGAGGTAATATGAAGGGCGAAAAATAAAGTACGACGAAAGAGGGAAAGTTTAAATTGCATATATTGTAAGTGCATAATGAAAAGCAGCGTCGAGTTGATGGCGAATGGCGAGGCGGCCGGTAATATCGCCGGCATGCGCTAAGTTTACAGGTAGATGTAGGCGAAGAAGGAGACTGACGACGAGCAGGAAAAAAGCACATCCAATTTATTTTTACAAATCAGAATCCTGCCGTACAGCCGTAGTGAGTAACTAAGTTTGTAAACAAGTTACGGTGAAATATAAAAAGAAACGTCGATTGAGCTTTCCTGCTTTTCCATGGGGATGCAGGGATCGGACTGGATCCCTAAGCAAGAAAGTTTCGGCTTGACGACAACTGAACTGCATTTTTTCTTAGAATTTAACAGAAGAAATACTGAATCGTTTTAATTTTTCCTGGAAGAAGATACGAAGTCAGTTTGGAAATACATTAATTTTTATTAAGTGAAATACAGTTGTGGGCTAATACCGTCGATAGGGAGAAAGTTCTTCGTTCGTTTCCACCGCATGTCAGTTATTAAAAGCAATAAATCCGTTAAGACGTCAAGTAATAGCAAGAGCAATAAATCTATTTCCGGAGGCATCAGCCAAGAAATAAAAGAAATCATGAAAATAAGTGAAAGAAGCACAATTATTGATTGACTAAACTAACAAAGATTTCAGTACCACAGCGACTATTACCTGCGACTACAAAAAGCACTTTATTCGTATGCTAAGGGAAATTCCATTCGTTTGGAGAGCGTGACAGCATTCTTCACCCCTTTTGTATCTGCGTTTTGCGGCCATAATAGGAATAAATATTCGGGATGTGTGCCAACTCGTATTCCTAGAGCATCGCACGGCAATCATGTGGGCACCCTTGGGAGCAGCAACGAATTACGTCGGTGGTGCGGTAATACTCCTGAGGATGTGACAGAAGAACGCCGAAGCTCGTGCGTGCCATAAGGCAATCGCGCTGCTTTCTTGCCCCGCGTGCACTCCACGTCTGGAGCGAGTGGCAGAAGATGAGCGATGACGAGGTGCGAGGCGGCATAATGCCGCCCAAGGGAATCTACCGACTTGATTGCCCGACAACGACACTAAAGAATCAAAGACTTCATCTCTCCGCAACGCGTCAGAAGGGGCGGCGATTATAGACTTCCCGCCGACAAGTGAACCCTCTTCAGACATACTATCAACATGGTTTGCACATTGTTTTATTCCAAGCAGTAGAAAAGAGTAGCAGAAAAAAATCGAGAGTTTATGGAGGACCCTGTAGCAGAAAGCAAGAGACACATACTCGTAGCTCATAGATCGATAGTACCTAGTGTAGGATAGTGTATCATATAGCAAGTGAAATATGTCTCCGGTGGCCGAAACTGATGTCTTGTATAAGTGAACGATGGCGTTGTAAGTTTGGCGTGACGTGCTGGGGGTGGCAGGGTGGTGGTTGGGAGCAGTTTCTTGCTATATGGCAGCACGTACGCGCAATAATCCATCGAGCTCAGTTGCCACCGAATATAGGTCACTACGTAAAAATGCTTAAATCTGATAACCGCAGCTGCTCGGCCGCTAAATTATTCACCGCCGACGTCGTCAGTCCGCCACCCTCGCGTTGAAGGTGGTAAGCGATTGTGCGGAATGTGGGCCGACGGCGTATAAATATTTCTGCGATAATGCCCTCGCGTCGATGTTATTATGTGCGTTGGGGCTACGTGTTTTTCGCTTCAAAGTACCTACTGATTTAAACTTTTTCCCCTGGACATGACCCACCATCTTCGATAAGATACTCACAATTCCCATATAATAAACACCTACTTCTATGCAAATGGAATAATTAGTTCCACAATTAAAATAGCTTTCAGTGCCGTTGCTTCATACATTGATATCGAAGTCAATAATGAATGTATTTGCAAACATAACAGTTTCCATTGTAGAGGTTTAGAGGGTCTATCATCAGAACCCTATGGTGCAAAGATTTAATTCGTAGATAGGTTCGCTCGTAAATTATTCATCTAATTCCAAATTCACTAGGTCTGTAATCACTATCCATAGCCGATTGTTCGCCCTCATACATGTCCCAGAAAGGACAATTGTAACTCTTGCTTTAGTCAGTCCTTTTCTTTAGCTTGATAGGGGCTTGATAATTAATTCGATTTCATTGTTGTTGCACTTACGTAGGTACTATACACCATACACACGCCCGCTTCATCCCCAAATCAAATCTCCGATAGAAATACAAAATGAAATCAGCACGTGTCCTCCATGAATATTGTACGAGAGTATCAACGCAATATTTAAAAGTATACCAAGCCAACATAAGCGTGATACCGATTAGATGTTATCACACGCAGTTGTAAACAGGAAGGGTTGCATGTTGTTGTGTGCAATGCAATTGACGTATCGATGGTGCTGAAGTGTGCTGGAGGGGATATGATGAGTGTGATGATATTAGATCAAAGGATTTTTCTATTTCCTTTTTTGATTGTGCAAAGGTATTATCACCAATTTTTATCTTTGCGCCATTATGTCAATGCCGGGCGCAGTATTTATATATTTTGACGCATCGGTGTGCGTGGGTGACACGCTGCCGACACCGATGATGATGAATTGCCGTCAGGAGAGAGGGCAAACATTGCCTTCGCCAGCTTTCAACGACCGCAGGGTTTGCGTCCCTTTGGCTCTTCTCTTCGCACGTCCTCTGGTGTTTTCCAGTTAGCTTATTTACATCGAATTAACGCCACGCGTTCGACCGTAATTCCTTTCTTGAGCGACGCTGCAAAAAATAACCCTTGGACATTGAATTTGCACTCATCATCAATAATGGCAATAGTGGAATTGATATTGCTAGTTAGAATTGGCAATCAATTGCTTGATTAAAATTCAATACACTAGCCTACCTGCTCTCGGACAATCAACACATTTAAACAGGTCGAGAGAGGAGAGTGAATTATTTCGATTTTGGGTTTTTGCCCTACAGCGCTAGCTGGTCGAGCTGTTGGGGACGTGCTAGTTTGGTGAAAATCGACTCTCGCGCGAAGCGAAGATTTCCGAGTTTGCGAGTCGCGTCGGATCGGCGAGAGAGCGACTAGGGGCGGGTAGAGGCGGCAGTGGCAGCGGCAGTGGTGGCGACCGTGCGCGGGTACCATCCTCGTGCGGTCTGCAGGATCAATACAAGGACTGCCACGCAACGCAGCGCGATTGTATTGGTAGCAGTAAAGTCGTGGCCACGCATTTCCTCTGAATGCCAAATTTTTCTTTGCAAATGCGTTTAATCCTGTTTTAAGTTGGCAATGCCGAGGCTAGTTAAAGTTAGATAGGGCTAGAGTCTAGCATATGCAGAAATATTTAAATCCATGGCTTACGAGGACCTCACCTTAAACCTCAAATACTTTAGTAAGTTCCGTTCCCTAAGCGGCTTGCCATTTGTTTTTAGAGAGTAGGACAGACAGGACAAGCGGGTTAGATGTGCGCTGTTTATAGGAACATTATACGCGATGCATTTTCGATTCCATACATCATGTTTTTATCGGTGTCGTCCCACGCTGACGACAAGTGCTACGACGACGACAACGACATCGCGAGTGGATATGGATAAATGAGGCGTACGAACGGACGAGTGCACGTTTTGACATGCGTCATGCATGCACTGTTTATCATGCGATGATATGTGTCTCTGCAACAAACAGCCGCAGCAGCCTGCAGCTAGTTTGCAGTTCACCATTTTGCCAACAATCGAAGTTCGGGCATAGTAACACAGTAGCTGAGGTGTCACAATTGAATAAATACCTTCGCCTGTTTGCTGTGCATACCATAGCTATATATGCCAAACGTTAATTGCATGTCGACGCATCGCCGGTGTCATGTTATGTTTCCGACAAAGCAAGCACAAAAAAATAGAAGAAAAAAAAACTTTTGTAAATCGGACGCCAGTGTGTTGATATCGAAAGCATTTAGCTAATCGCCCATTGCAAAGAAAAAGTGGATAAAACTAGCCGCCGTCTATAAACACACAAGTATACAACAAACAAATCCATTATGGCACTTAAAATGCAAATCTTGGTCGCTCGCTATAGTATGCTATGTTTGCCCAAAGCTATCACACTTAGGGCAACAACCCGTAACACTGGGTCATCTCTAACACCATCATCAAAAGCAGGAATTGTTTCCTCTCTCTATCGGGGACACTTTGTATATGAGGAAAACTACCCTTTTGCGTAGTTTTGGCCGACATTTCTCCAATTTCCTCACACAGTGGAATTTCTCTATATGTGATTAAGTCGCTTGCCAAATGGTCTCCGATAAGAGGCACGAGATATTACAATTTTGTGTATACACTGCCATGACCCGTTCAGGAAGTTGTACAACCGAAACGTCTCAACTATTTTTCCTCACACCCCATTTCGTTGGCGGACGAATCCCAGAATGAACAGAACAGCTACTAGCAGACACTAAATATGTCTGAATTTTCCGTACAGTTTGTAGTTATCGTCTTAATACAATAACGGCCTACTATTCTGTTATCCGTGCCAGCGCCAACGCTCTGCCAATTCCGAAGGGGATTGATAAGTGCGGGACCCACCCTCGTTTCACTTTAAACGTAAAAAGGGTTTTAATGCCTTAGGGTATATCCTTCACAGATGATAGCAACTAAATTTACTTGTGAATTTGATAGAGATGCAGCAACTGGTCTACGAAATTTCAATGTTTTCTGGAACATTTGAAATTTTATCCTAAGTTTAGAATTGTCTCGATGACTATAATTGGGCAATGTGCCCGATGATGAAAACTCCTTGCCAAGTCTGATAATTTCCTTAATTTCCTGCCAGCTTCGTGCAAATTTGTGAAATCATAAATTGAAAACAATAAGACATGGTCATATGGGTCTTTGGACATTTATGTTCAGCATAAACTAACACCCCCATCCAAGCCGATAAATAATCGCGCCTCGCGGCAATTTCCCGAACTAAATCATTTCGCTATTACACAACACGCTTGCCGGCGCCACGCCGCCCGGAATATCGCGATCGGCGATATTAAATTTGCGTCATTAAGCACACGGATTGTATGAGAGCTCACTCTCTCTCGCCACCCACGTACATATGTGTTAGTTTATATTGAAGCACCATCACCAGTGCCAGCTACAGCTCCAGTGGCGTGCGATGTGTGGGATGTGTACAGTTAATGTGGATTTGTGCGCCAACTGAACCGTCTATCTAAAATTGCAATCTGTTAAAATTGCCGCTGCTCAACTGACTGCGAGTCGCATTATAATGCTGCTCCTCGCCCCCTTCAAACGAAAAAAAAAACGAATTTGAGAGTCGAGTCAACTCTCGCTTTTCGTCATAAACTCTCATACAGATTCAGTGCTTTTTTTTGATCGATTCAAAATCCAACAAATCAAACTCTACGTAAAATACTTTTTTTTCTTGTGTAATAACCCTCACTAGGTGTACCCAATTCGGTTCAGCAGCACAAAGATTTAATTCCCAGCAGAATTAATAACAATGAAGTCTATGGAAGGACGAAATAGAAGCGCAAGAGTTTCAACCCTCGTGGAGTGCCTCCGAAAGTGGAAATGATGATGATGGCAAGGGAGGAAAATGAAAAAATGCCGTCGCACCGACCTCGTGCCTTGCGTTTCGTGCTCGTATCTGTGTATCCTATTGGGGCCCTGTCAAGATATCCGCGCTCGTCGTTTGCGCATTTATGCGTCGATGCAGGAAAAAATGAAATTACAGAAGGAAAATATTCCTTGGATAGGTACCGTCTATAGGTCCTATGGGAGCGTCTAATCAGCAATTCAATCTAGTAGACGAGGAGCGAAAAAAAATGCGCATCAATTGCCAAGTTTTGCATTTTTGGGAGTGAACGTGACTTGGTGACAAATCCCCAGAATCCCTAGATTTTTAATCACAATGTTTTATCTCTGGGGATATTATTGCCCTTGAATTAACTAATAATAAAACAACACAATCATATTTCCACATTTCCTTTTCTTATTATCATTTCCTGGAAGCGAATTTCCTTCATCCTGCCATGAGAACATAAAATAACAATGTAACATTGTTATCCGCAAAATATTCAAAAAACTATTCCATTTTCCTCCTTCTTTTTAATATTTTCTATCTACAACTCGATTACTAACCTCTAATTCAATAAAGAACTTCCTGTTTCGTTGATCAGAAACAATTTGTATGTTTACATTCGTTGGAGGGTGCTATGCGTTGCACTAGCGGTGAGATCATTTGTTATATCAGCTCTTGTACACCGACAAGAAGACGTCCGCGGCAAGAAAATGAAGAAAAAAAAAACGCGCGAGAACGCGAAAAACATAAAATTCACTTAAACCCAGCCAGATGTTTTCCTGCTTTGCGGCTGGTGGCAGCATGCCCCACCGCTCCACCAAATGTTTTCGTTCTTGTCGGCTGTGGCGCGATGCGATGGCGTAATAGATTATCGGAAAGCGGTTTGCTTTTGGTGGCGGTGCGAGAAGAGTATTTTCTTTGGTGGAGGTGTTATCCACCCGCCCGCTTGCAAAACACCATCGCCAGTTGCCGTTCCCGACGAACCATTAAGCAGGATCTATCGCACAAGTGAGAGCGGTTTAACGCGCACCGCCGCTGAAATTTAATATTAATGGTGGCGCTATTTTTATCAAAAACTGACAACACTTACTTTGTTTTCGTTTTTTTTGTCGTTGCCATTGTTTTTTTTTTTTGCGAGGGGGTAAGAAAAATAATTGCAACGCCTTCAAAAATTGAAGAAACAAGAGTGCACTGCAGTTTTGAATTCAACGGCGAGGAGAAAACAAAGACAAATTATCCAATTTGTTTCCCTAGGATTTCGGATACACATTCGGGCACTTAATAAACGCACGCTAGCTGGGGGACCCACTGCTCGCCAAATCGACGTCATAAAGATAATGCGCTCGGAAAGAATTTCAATTTCGGTACGCCGCAGGTTTTTCCTCTACTTCTTTTTCATCATCAATGTGGAAATATAGGGACTTAGAAAACTATAGTTATACAAAAAAAATGGTACTAGAACTACTGTTTTAATGTGAGATGTTATATTCTGGGAGTACCTAGATCAAGTAAATGACAGCGACAGGACTGTTGTTCCACGTAGTTGTTGCCTGTGGGGACTTTTGACAAGCAAAAGTTAGAAATAGCTATCGCTATCCACTTCATCATTCTCCATGTGAATGATTATAGACTGTCATCATCAGCTAAAGCAGAATCTCATCATCTTGGATTTGATTAGAAGAGTGGGTGGAAAAATGCCAAGCATGCAGAATGCACACGTTGTTCAAACTGCGCAACCCGGTGGCTAATTATGCGCTCTCTTGATTGCAATTGCATTCCGACCGAGTAAGCAACAGCCGTCAGTTAATTGCACAATTGCTGTATATACTTACACTACCAACAGTGTACAACAACTACAATTACAATAAATCCTCCGATCGTTTGTTCCTTACAATTTGACATACGAATACGACATGGAAATCTTGAGATTTTTGTTGTATCAAAATGATGAAGAGGATGATCATAGCAATCAGATTCAGATGACTTGTGACATGGACTAAGAGAAGGTGGTAATCACATGCACAAACATGTGTGGCTACTACTGAACTGAAGCTAGTTAGAAGGCCGTACGTAAACTTAGCTGACTTCGTGGCCTGCAGTCTCCTGCGTCTTGCTTGATCTTAGTCAGTGTTTCACATTTGCACCGTTAGTTAGGTTAGACAGCCGACTGCCTGCACACCTTGCCATCCTCTGCACAAGTCAACAGGGCGCAGTTTGCACAGCGTGTTGTACAAAGTACAACCTTATATCAACAGTGCGCGGCTACCCTAGCAGCATGGTGAAATCCTGCTTCCTGCTAATGAACTAACTACTAGTGTGTTAGATGCTCTATCCTTGATTAATGCAATCGAAAATAATTTCGAAATTCAACATGAAGATTAACTAACCAATTGTAAACACAACTGGTACCAAAACGAAGAGATTTTACTGATGTCAACGTGATATACCCATAGCTTTTGACGACGTAATCAATGCTAAAGTAATTAATATTTTTTGTTCTGGGTTTGCTGGTATTCGTATTAATGGCACAGAACGTATTTATTTATATATCGCTTCCAGAGTTATTGCTACTTCTGGCATGTCGCTTGACTGTGTGTGTACACATTGCTTCATTGCTTTTATTAATGTGCCAGTCGTTTAGTCCTTTTTTCCCTCCACGAAAAAATAACACGTTACATTTTTTGTGGTTTTAGTATTAATGCCCGCCCGCATGCGGATCTTTGCCTGTATGTGTGGTTTGTTAAATGAATTGGCCGTTAATTATAAAAATGCCGTAATCAATCTTAAACGACGACGCGCACTACCCCCACTGACCCGACCTTCTTTTTCTAAGGTTTTTTTAAAATTAGAATTTGAGAAACGGCCGAACCGAGGATCGATAGATGTGTTTACTTAGTCAGGTGAAAGCAAGTATTATAAATGGTGTATTCAAGCTTCTTATACATGTGTTAATTGAATTTCGGCATTTAAATGTAACCTTAATTATGTATAAAAATGCTTCAATT
>JARJDU010038011.1:0-10527 GCA_030264695.1 Lissagria laeviuscula | reverse complement strand
GGCGTGAATGTTTTACTCCCCCGTGATGAACTAACATTACCATATTGCGTGCGATTGTTATCTATTTTGGTCTTGGATTTCTTTGCACCGGCAGCAGCCAGAAGTGAAGGTAAAGGCTTCAATTGGCCGCGCAACTGATCACGATTTGGACTGTTCTGTATCACCGCCTGACAAATTTGATAGCTCCTTTCCAGATTCACAGCACCTGGTGGAGGTTTATTATTGCACCGATTTCTATTACTTGCTGCCTGCGATTTTAATTTCACTTTACTGCTGTGTGTAGGTACGGCCCGTATAGGCTGACTGGTGCTTAATGCTAGATAAGGCAATGCACTAGAACTTTGCACCATACCAGCTCTAGCAATATTCTGCACGTTCTGTGTTATCGATGTAGTGCCTTGAATACCCGCTGCAGTACATACCACAGATGGCAAACATACAATCGTGGTCGGTGGTATCACTGTTGTTATACCTTTAGTAACTGAAGGTGTAACAGTGGAATTAATATTGCTAATTGTACCACCAACTGTACTCGTCACAAGACTATCACAACTGACTATTTCTGGCGTTAATGTGACTTCCAACTCTAGCTTCACCTGATTCCCTTGATATTCTGTAAATTGAGAGCTTTCATTTGGTTCGGTAGCATTCGTTGGTGGATCTGTATTACCCAATGCAGCTGCCACCATTTCAGAATCAATTTTAACATCATATGGCCAATCAGTGGGTACAGGAAAATTACCCGCCTCTAAACGTACTTCTAATTCTTCTTGCATTGGTATCACTTCAACATGTTCAGTTGCATCCGCCGTTCCCACCATACCAACTGGTACTGAATCTAAAGCATGCAAAGGTACTTCCAGTAGCTTTTCTGTACTAGAATCTACCATGTCCCAACAATCTTGAGCACTAACTGATGGAAATATAGCTTGTAAATCGACTGGTTGCTCTTCTTTGCTCTCTAATTTCTCGCTGGTGGATAATGATATTTGCCCAGATTCAAGAACATAAGTTTCCGCATCTAGGAATCGATCTTCATCAACCTCTTCATCTTGAGTTGGGAAATTGCTTGCTGACAGATTTGTTAACAAGTCGGATTCTTCAACAGTGGTTGGAAGTTTGGCGTTGTAATCCACTACCTCATGCTTGGGTGATTCTTCTTGTAATATTAAACTATTAGGTAATGTCATGGGATAAGTTACAGGAATCATTGTGGGGGCTTCGGTACTTTCAGATGGCGTGGTTTCTGATAAGGACGACGGAGTAGTCTGACCATTCCATGATTTAGAATCATCCATTTGCTTTATATCCTCGTCATCATCGTCCTTAGGGGATTCAGTAATTGAGCCTTCATCATCATCATCATCTTTAAATTCGACATCATCATCGTCTTCGTCCAGGAAATCTTCGGAGAAAGCCAATTGGGCGTCTTCTGCTTTAACTAGAATCACATTGTTTGAAAAATTTATGAAATTTAAATAAAAAGCTATACCTTCTAATACTACTTCATCACAATTGGCTAAAGGATCATCCAGATTAAGAGCTTCATCTGCTTCATTGTCCTGTTCATCTGGTTCTTCAGATTCATCCTCTAATACACCCATATCATCCTCAACCGGACAAATTTCCACAACAGGAAATATTTCTAAATCGTGAGGTGGTCGAATTGGACTCAACGACTTTCGTTTCGGAGGTGAATCATTTCCATCTGAACTATTTGTCCGTCTTCTTTTATCAACACGCGCTGCACTAAAACTACTTGTAATGATTGTCTCGCTGTTCGTATTAGCCGCGACGGCATCACTAATATTAATTATGGTTATTTCTGGCAAATTACTTAAACTATTACTACTAGTGTCAATTTTATCACCGCAATAATCAGAAACTTGATCCGATGGATTATTCACAAGGTTCATATGACAATCATTATCTGGCTTCACAGAAGATTTCTGTGCTAGATTTTTGATAGGTAACAGATCAGGTATTTGAGCTTTGCTCGACAAATCTGTTACATCTTCTTGTCTAATTGTTGTACACGAACGAGTTACCGCTCCGACAGTTCGAAGGCGTTTAACAACTGGCGGGGCAGCAGCAGGTTTCGGTTTCACATGCATCGAAGTAGTCATTGTAGACGGTCGCAATTTGATCGTCGTGCGTATCGGTGGTCGATTATTCGCAATTGAATTCGATTCTATTTCATCGCGTCCACGATCGCCCCAAATCGGTTCGAAATGCTTTAATTTCCATGGATCTAAACGACTTCGTTCTCTATCAGCTTCGGTTTTTAACTTTTGCTGATTTTCAGGAGTAAATTCACCTTCTGCAAGTCTCTCCTGCCATTCCAAACATGCCCTAGCAAAGAATTCATTATTCAAACTAGATGATGTCAATCGAATAGATTCTTTTAAACTTGGTACTGTCTGTCTATCCACACTTGGTAATAACTGCACTAATTTATGCTGATAAAGTGGTGGCAGAGATCCGAAAGTTTGTTTATTCAATATTGCTCGAAGGTTAGTGTTAACTAAAATGGAGTCAGGTGTTTCTAAATCAATGCAACCTTCCTTAGTTTGCTCCAGTTGGGCTGCTGTTGAAAGTTTCTTGTTAGATCTCTTTCTTGGTTTTAAACTAAAACCAGGTATTGATGCAAGTACCTCCCTCATTGTGGGAGTTTTTGATGAAGTCACACCAACCTGGTCTTGATCAATAGTGGGTTGTGGGGGCAAAGGCTTGACAATAATTCGAGGCACTGATACTGTATTGCCTGATGCTATTGTAGTGTTTTTCCTTCTTCGTTTTGCTTGTTGTCGTAATGCATGCTTGATTACTTTCTTGCTACTTTGCCTGTTATATTCAGAATTCTGTTGTACAATTGGATTCACAGCCTCTTCCTGCACTTCTGGAACCACATGCAATACTGGCTCCAGCTGTTCTTCTGTCACATCACTTTCCATCACAGGATAACTCCTTAATCACAACAAACCATTGAACTCATAGAAGGCCAAGCTACAACACAAGTGCAAACATAAATATAAGCATAGTCCAATAGGACACATTTTCAATAACACAAATGAGCCTCATATTAGGTGGTGAACAGTAATCATCAATTGAAAGCACACTTACTAAAAAACAAAGACACATCCTGATAGTTTGTTGCCTTAATTGAAAACAAAACACAAGACGTTAGATTCATCCCATTTTACTGCCGGAGTGCAGTGATCGCCGTCGTAATTCCGATCGTTGTTGGTAAACAATGGCTTTGTCATTCATGCAAACACACGCGAGTTTGTTTTGTCTTCAGGAGCTTCACGTTAAGAACATAATCGGTGTACCAACGTCGTCCGCCATTTCACCAAGAGCTTTTAGGGTGAATGTTTTCTTTTGTGGTCGCGCTCGTACACCATAGACAACCTTTACCTTTTGTTTTCTGCAATGCAACTCTACTGGTGCGACATCTAGCGGCTAGTAGCAAATTGAACAATTTTGTAGCTAACACATTTTAATCTAGAATTCTGGTTATGTTTTGTATATTATTGTGTAGAGAGCTCTACAAGTATGAAATTCTATTTCAACATTTCTATCAAAAAAATGCAATTTAATAAAAAATGTACAGACTTTATTTTCATGTTAACATTCTTAGATATTTATAATAATTAGAAAAGTTGTTAATGAATACATACACATTTTAAATGAAAGCATAAATAAATTCTTTCAAAAAGTTTTGTTTTTATTATTTTTCCCCTAATAAATATTTATTTAATTTTTTTTACAATTATGTGATCAAATCAGTGAAATCAGTACTTTTTAAGGCCTTGGGCCTAATTTTTTCAAGAAATTTCACCCAGTAGCTGTGAGAGCTAAAAAAAATCACGATAACTGTCAAATAAACGAAAAAGAATAAAAAAATGAATGTAGCTCGGTGAGCTAAAAAAAAAAAAAACAAAAAAAAGATAGAAATTCAACGATCCAATCAGTAGGTAAGCTAAAAAAAAAGTTTACAAATTTTTGTTAAAAAAAATTAGTGTAAAAAATAATTCGCCCTGGCACTATTTTATTTGATAATACACCCCTGGATAAAATATATAAAATCTTAAATTCCAAATTATATTTTACTACATTATCATTTTATTTCGTTAAAGAAGAGCAAATACATTAAGTTTGCATAAAAGATTTGAACTTTTTGTCAACAAACAAAAGCAATGCAGACAAAGCCGAAAATAATCACAGACATTCGTGATTATACTTGGTAGTACGTCTCATGTAAGTAATCATTCTTCCCAGGAAGCAGCACACTAAAGTTCGCATTCAATTTCGAGTTGAAGATGCCATTCGTTCTTTCATTCGGCGGGCAATGCGAGATGGTGTGAGGTTTTTCAAATGAGAATACAAGAATAAGAGAGGATTTCAATCAAACAAGATGAACTCATGACTTTATGCACGAGGTGGGCGAACAAATTCTAATCTTATTGATTCGGGTATTACAGCAGTCTAAATACCAACGAGCGCAAAGACGTCAGACATGCCGAAAGAACGAAGGCAATAAGGAAACTCTTTTCGAGCTCAAAGCCGCTTTCTACCTTCGTGAGTGCTTATATATAATTCGGATGGTAGGATGGCATTTTCTTTTCTTGAAGTATTAGAGTAAAGAACGAACTCATGAGTATAACAGACAGTGCAGAGCTTATTTAAATGTGGAACGAACATCCAACATCTTTTTGCATGTTCGATTTTGTTACGCATGTGTCAGAGTGTTTTTCGTTCCCATGTAAGCATCATTTCTGCAAGGCGATCATTGCACGACAAAAACGCACGATTGTTTTGATATTATTTTCTAAACAAGGGTCGCTCTCTAGTTGTTTATTTGCGGTAAATTCGCGATCCTGGATAAACAGCACTCAGGTTTGCTCAAGCGGTAAAGCACTTACACGGACGAGTGCGCTTGATTAGAACCAAGAGAGAAAAGACCGCGGTGGGTGATGATTCTCCTTGCTGTTAAACGATACACATTTGTTTTATCAAGGTTTTTGCTATGATGCTACATATGACCCCTCCTTCAAAACACCAAGTATCCATCTATGCACAAAAAGAAAAATAACCAATGCAGCGACCAGTGTGGTAGTATACACATTTGTCTTTCTCTCGGAGGAGGTGATTTGCCACCCATCCCACTCCCACCACTCGAGACCGATGTCTTATTATTACGATTATTTTATATAGAAGCTGCGGTTGCTATAATCATCCATAATGTATGAGTAGGGTGGTAGCGTGGGCTGCGGGGTAGAATGCGGCAGCCGCTGTAATAACAACATAGCCAACCGAGATGAACCCACACAAGTCTAGAGTATGCACACAAACTAGATAGATACTAGTAGAAGTTGTGATGTCCGCCGCCGGTCAAACCAGAGGTATAATTTTTAGCTCAAGTTTAGTGGGGCGGAAGAAGAGGAAATATGCTGCTATCCCAAGCTGACAGTTGCCACCGCCAACTGACGTGGAAAGTTCTAATGTTGGTCGGCGATCACTACTACTACCAAGCGCGATGTTGCTCTTTTTAGGGTGCTCAAAATATTAATGGAATGCTGATGCAGATAACTTAAAGGATCCAAAATGTTTTATGTTGTTCAAATTGGTATATCTTGTTGGTAACAATTGGATTTTTGCAAGTGGACAATGAACACCGTAAGTCTGCAAACAAAAACTGGATCAATAATTTTATTATTCAATTTACTCGAAAGTCTCGATAGAGTCATATTGGTTTCATCTTGACCATCTTGGACGTATATAGCCTTAGATGACCAGTTAAAATAGGGGGGGAAGCACCCGAGTTGTTCGGGGATGCTGATATTGGAGCGCGTTAAATTACCATATTCTTTAGTAACCGCACTCGCATATCATCCGCACGGGCGAAGGGCACCCCAAAGTGCTTTTCGGTTGTGCAGTTATGCCAAACATTGCTGGACCCTACTTCTCAAATTGTTTCCACACGTCCCTCTTTATTGCATGCCGTAATAAACCATCGAATATTGAGTGCAAGTTTTTCTGTTTGTTGCTCTTCCTTTCATTATAACTTTGCAAAGATATTTTCAAAAACTTCTAGTGAAAGAAAATATTTGAGTTTATTTAAATCACCTACGATTTGCAGACGACGTTGTTTTAATTAGTGTTAATGAAGATGATATAAAAGCCATGCTAGAAAACTGGGGCATATTTTGAAAAACCCCGCAATACCTCAATCACTAAAATCAAAAATATTCGATTCGCGTGTGCTACCAGTTACAACTTAGGGAATGGAAACATTAGCACTGGTCTTAGCAAGCGCTGTAAGACTTAAAAATCCACCAAAGAGCAATGCATGCTCGACATAAGTCTAAGGGAAAAGATAAGGTACAAGAAAATAATATATATTTTGTATCGCAAATCTCAAATGGAGTTGAGCAAGATATATTACAAGACAAAAACATCCCGGTGGAGAAGCCTGGGAAGACCTCAGAAAAGATGATCGGAAGATATTAAGACCATCGCTGAAAAACAGGGGCACCAAATGGCACAAATCAGAAAGATATGAAAACATGATAACAAAAGAGAGAGAATTATGTTCAGCAGAGGTCAGGGCAAAGTTAAAGTGCCCCGCCCCGGGCCCCGATGACAGATGTCCCCTTGGCCACACTCAAACTACGCCGCTGAAAAAATAAGAAGAAGATTTCAGTATATTAAGAACTGAGACGCATCAGTAATAATTTAATCATATAACATAATGTATATATACTTAAGAGGCTCATTTACCCGACGAACTGTTTCTCCAGAGGGTCCGGGATGAAGCGGGCAGCAACGAAAAGATGAGGTCGAATGCACATCGCCGCGTATTTTTTTAATTAAGGACAGCAATACAAGGTTGGATTTCTATGACTATGGCCTAAGTTAATGAAACAAAAATTTGCTTTCTGCTTGTGTCTGATTACGGCCAGAATATTTGATATTTTTTTGAAAATTTGAAAAAAGCTCAATTAGTGTGATAACAATCAATCACGGCGATAACATAGAGTTTCCTATACCAGTTTGAAGGTAAATGAGCTTCTTAATACATGTTTTATATTCTCAATCAAACAAAAGTGAATATTAGATAATATCTATCTTATATCAATCTTATCAATATATATATCATAGATAAATAAATTTAGGTATTATTGAAATCATGATAATTTCTACTGAAATCTATCTCCGGGTTTATCCTTGCTCACTTGTTCACTGTCATATAGCATTGTGCACGTATAGCTGATGTTTGCTCTGCGTTCGCTCCAGCTGGCTGAGAACAGCAGCACATGTCGGGGATAGGATCGCTAGCGTAACCAGTCGTTCGGAATTATAAAAATAGTCCCATCCTGCGCGGCATAGCGCGCTGCTCCGGATCCCACATCCGTATAATCATCGCTGCGATGATGATCGCGATCATCGCACACAAATGACGCATCCCGCAACAATTTTGACTCGAATTATTGCCGGTTGAAATGTAACTAGAGGGCGAATACGCCACGCCATGCCCGTGCCACATCACGATCCATCGCATAAATCCATTTACCTTCAGCGGGAATGTTTTTGGCCAAGATCAGCCATCCTTTGCAAACGCAAACACAAATGTTTATTTATGTTTGCATTGTTTATCTCCGCATGTATATTTTTTGTTCTAAATATTTGTCTTCGATTCACAAACAATCGTTGACAAAAAGATGCATAGCAGCAGCACCGATTCGCTCAAATAATTGTTTAAACCAATTTTATAAAATAACAATGTCCAGCAACAAGAAGAACAAACCAAATAATAATTCAAAAATAAATATTCAATTAATTCCATCTGCATATAACATCATATTGATAAACAACAAATATGCTAGTAGTAGATAGGTAGTATCATTGCACGCATGTGTAAATTGTTTATGAAAACATCAAAATTAAATTTAACTCTTTGTCGAACACAATAGCTACTAGCATCGGCATCGGCTTATTGAATATTTATAGAGTCGAGTATTAAATTTGATTAAAAATATCTCCTGGAAATTTTTCCCTTACGGGATTGGAGTAGAACGCGTGACGGATAAATATAGGTGTAGAGATGAGATATGTCAACAGCAGGAGTGTATAAAGAATGAGGAACACGGTAGAAGTTGGGTGGTTTTGGCGGGATGGCGTATGGGGCGTCGAGGGCGACGTAACCGAACGCAGGATGTGCGGATAAAAGACATAATAAAGCAGTATTGCCATCCGCAGCCGCCGTTCTTACATAAATCAGCGGCTTATTAAGTCAAGTGGTTCGCATATAGTAACGGAAAATGCAACGGCGGCGTTCGCACCGCGCACCGGCATCATCCTTGTGTCAGCTTGCCAGCGTCGCCGTCGCTGTCTTTTTTACGAGCATGCCAGAAACATTCGGCAACTCGAGTGTTAGATCTGTTACGAAGAGTATTACAAGGAGTGTAGAAAATGCCTCTTTTGCTGCGGTACTCCAGAAAACGCCAAAAACAAAGGAAACGCAGAAGAAACCCAAAAAGAAACTTTATCGATAACGCTACTGTTGCAGATTAGTAGAACGTGTAGGATGTTCGAGAATCGGATTGAATAAATCTGTAATTCGGTGCGTGCATCCCAAGGAAGTTTCCATTGCCATTTCCTACATTTGGGCTGTCAGGTTAAGGGTAGTTAGAAGAGCAGCGGAGCGTCGCATAAATTTATATTTAGCATAAAAATAATTCGTATAGCTACCTCCAACATGCGTTGCAAGCTCCGGTTCGTTGGCGGGTATAATTCAGAGAGGGTTAGTTTAACAAAGTGCTTTGGTTTTTTTTTCCGGGAGTCGCAAAACGGGGATTTTATTTTAATGGTTGTTGCTTCTCTTTCAAGCGCGTTTTACATGCGCGACGTATACGTATATCTAAGTATCTACTATAAGTATTGTGGTGGATAAATTTTCCGCGCTGAAGAGTTATACGCTCGTGTACCATCCCTCTACCGTAACATGGGCTTTCTAGAGCGTAGCGTGTTGTAGCTGTGGAGAAATAAAAAGCGCAGAAACACTATCTTCGTATTTAATTTAAACGGGGCAGTTTTCGGGTAATAAAAATGCACGCCTTCTGGCCTCGCGGAAAACCGTATTTTTATTTATGGCGATCTCAGGCCAGGCATTTTCCAACCTACGTTTGGGAAGGTCCCAACGCAATGCTTTTTACCCTCCTGCTGCACTAGTAGCAACAACTCTTTCTCTTCCATAATATTTCCACAGAATTTGTAACTCGTACACGCATTTAGCGTTCGGTTATTATCCGTTACTTTATTTATTTCGTCTGGAATACTTATTCCAGCACTAAACAAGATGAAGTTTGTTAGTCTGCAATGCAAGGCGAACGCAATATCTGGTCCCACTAGTATTCCCCGCGTTGCAAGATTAATTTCCATTGTAACTGTTTGGGGAAACTCCTTTTATTTTTATCTTTAATTCTAGCTTTTTCCATTTGCTTTTCTTTCCGGACTGGGTGCAAACGATGCCATTTGGAAAAAGCGATTAGAGCAATTAATCGAGAGCCATGTCCTCGTTTTCACTCCGCAAACCCTCGAATGATATTAAAACGAAATAAAATAAAATCTGTGGAGACACAAACACCATAAATTTTTTATATCAACCGCTATTAACATCACAACAGTAAAAGGGTTGTTAATTTGGAAATAAAGAAAATTAATTAATTCCCACAAAATCGTAACCAAGACAGTTATATTGATATCTGAAGGAAATGAGTCATAAAAATCGAGTCGAGCTTAGCCTGTCGTTAAATTGAGATAAAGAAATACACACACACGTTTATAAATATTTAACATCTGGCAGTGGCATTAGCATTCCTTAATTGAAACAAAAGCAAATTAAGATAGGCTGATATCTTAGACCATTACCCGCTTTAGAAACCGAGAGAAGACCATTCTGGGTTATACTTTTTTCACTTGGTATCATTTGCTTTTATTCATATACTTCTAGATTGTAAGAGAAAAGTCCGGGAAAACTCATTCCAAGATAGCGGGGATGATGGGGAATGTGGCTGAGCAGCGATATTAGCTTCCGATAGCGTTTACACTCATCTCTGATGTAAGATCAAAGAACGCTTCCGTAGTCGAATTCAAATGCGTCGCGGCTCCATGTTCGCACGACATTAAAAGTAATCCCTAGGAATATATTGAGGACTGATAGAATTCGATTCTTTGACGGGATGCCTTCCCTATTTGTTCATGTGTTCATGAATATTGAGATGCTAGTTTTATCTATTTCTGAAAAAGCATGAAAATTAGTTAAAATATAAAATTGTTTGCTAAATACAAGTTTTTGTATTTAACTTTGTTTCAAAATTCCATAAAAAAATTTTAGAAAAATTATTGTTTCTCAATATTATTGTGAATTATTTCATCATCATATTCATAAACAAATATCAAAGCATTGAGTATTTCGAGGTTAATTTAAATGGCATTAGAAAATAATCCCTCTACTCGGAACGG
>JARJDU010037966.1:0-11003 GCA_030264695.1 Lissagria laeviuscula | reverse complement strand
TGCTACTCGCATATCACACATGCAGCAACCCCTCTTTGGCATTTTCATTGCCTCGATATCACACACATGAAGAGGCATCGCACATTATTTAAAAAACAAATAACAGCCGATATCATCTCGAGAGTGTGGAGGGTTGCTTGGTGCAATCTCAAAACGCGTGGCGAAAGCGCACTCGGTCGAATAACACTCTTCATAGAGGTTATGTCGATATCGCGGCCTTGATGATATAACTCTCGAATGTGCAACTTACCGAAAAACTCAATCATGTTGTCAAAGCTGAAAAAGCTTTGTAGCACACACTTCTCTTACTCATCCTTTTGACAATTCTACATTTCGCAAGTCTTGCTAAACTTTTTTACTTTTGACTCTGCAATTTTCTGAATATTTTATATTGGGTAGTTTAATTGTTTTTAGTTGAGGACTAATTTGAAAGTAATTAAATTTTGAAATATATTTAGAATAAAACTTTTAGACCGATTGTTCATAATACAGACGGAAAGTAGACTATTTCAGTACTGGTTCAAGATGTTAGCTAAAAAGTACTTGTGTACAATGTCTATACGACATTAAACTTTTAGAACATTTTAGGGCACTTTTAGAACACTTGAGGGCACTTTGTGATAATTATCGCACGAAAATCTTGTATATATCAATAAAAGAGTCATTAAATTCCCTTCAAGACAGAATATAAGTTGATCTGCTTATTTATTGGAAAAAATAGCAAATCAAATACTGAACATTAACTTTTCTAAATTTCTATCGGTTTTATAACATTTTATCACCCATAACTCCAAAACTAGCAATCTTACAGACATCTATTATTAATCTTTAGAAAGTTTATTATATTCTCTTCTTAATGGATTCTAATTAGTTCTTCTTAACTCACGAAAAAGAGCTCAAATTAAAGGCCAAACAAACACTAACCAAACTGTCTCCTGTTCCTAACAATTTATTGCCCATAGCATTATGTTGCAAGTAATAGTTTTATTATTTGCCGCGTTTTTCAAAAAGTTCTAATTCAACTATATATAAAAACTATTGCAAATAATTCACTTTTTTTTTCTTGTTTATGATGAAATAAAATTTAGAAATAAAACGAAAAATTTTGTTAATTAACACTCTCGCAAAGTCACTGATACCATTCGTAAACGAATAAGTATAAGCAACGCGCATTTTAATTAATAGGCATTACACGGCCGTAAATTAACGTATAGAGAGCTACGCAGTTAATGTCTCATTATGTTTGGTTTATTAATAAACGCCACGATGCCAATGCCGATGCCGCAAACAAGAACCTCAGGCGATTGTAATATGTGAACGACTTGAGGAAGCGAATGATGCATTGTATTCAGAGAGAATACATCAAGAGCTGATATAAGCGACAAGATACTCCTATAACAAGTATCTCATAAAAATAAAGTACTACCTTCTACAATTTGGTAATAACTAAAATTGAGCATATAAGTAAAGATTCTGTTAAATTATATAAAGATTTTCTAAGTCATTATAGTTAATAATTTATTCATTAATAAGAAATAAATAAATGCACCGGTTTCAAATAAAAATGTAATAATATTACGCGTTTTAAAATATGCCCATCGTAGAATAATAATAATATCTACAAAGTGTTAACTAGAAGAAAGAAAAACGACCATTAAACAGACAGCAAACGGAAAACTTTCAGCTTCTTGGGTTTGAGTCAGAAACACAAGCTGAACACAATCCGACATAAAGTTACCTATGCTTTTTGTGAAGCAAGATTCTTATCACAATCCTTCGCCTTCTGAGTATCTTAACGCTTTAACCTCATGCTAACCGACTAATAATTTAGAAGCATTGCATTGTTTCACAAAACAAATGTGTCCGCACGTTATTAATAGGTCTCTCGTTTATGTTTAGAAATAGTTTATGAGTGCATTTAAGGACAATGTTATACATTTTGACATATGTTTTTATTATTAATAATTTTTACATTAATTTCAATTAACACGTCAAATTAGTGAAACAAAATATCAAGCCAAGAGCAAAATTCGCCTATAGGAAAATTTATTATCAGATAATAACTGTATAAGTACGAGTCATATGTTAAAGTAACACATAAAATAATTTGCTCAATACGAGCAAACCAAATATAGAAATAGGTGAAAGAAGCTTTAGGCAGAGGCGATTTTAGGTCTAAGCCTGTAGGCTTGAGAGGCCTCGTTTGAACCTATCACCCAAGAAGATTATTACTAATTCTTTTCCAAGTTTTTTTCCAAAACACACATGTTGGTATATAAACTGTTTTTCTATCATTTAAATTTTTGCTCTAATTTTCGAAAACTTGCAAGTTTTTATTGGCCATATCGCACAATGTAAAGACTTTTTTCTCAAATAATAAAAAAAATTCATGCATATTTGGATAAAGCTGCGAAAAACAATTGTTTTGGTATGTGACACTTTGTACTTTAATACAGAATGTTTCAAGTTATTTGTTAAAAACAAAAACAAAAAAACTGAATAAGTGATGTTATTACAAATTTGAGAGTAAAATATTAAGCAGAATAATGGTTCAGATATCGTTGCAAAACACGTATATAATATATATATACCGTATATAAACCGTTTCTCTATGACTGTTAGTTTAGAGGTTAGATTACGGCTCTAATTTTCAAAATATTAATTTAAAAAAAAAGTTTTTATTGGTCACATCGCACAAAGGACTAACATTTTTTCTTTAATATTAATGAACAGGAAGTGTTATGCATATTTGGATAGAGCTTTGAAAGACAATTCTTTTGGTATAAAACACTTTGTACTTTAGTCAAAAATGTTTTGAGTTATCGGCCAAAAACCAAAGAAAAAACAATAAATATGAAATATTAAAAACACGAAAATGGTTCAAATATTATTGGAAAGAATGCTCCAAGACAAAGTTTTTGGTATATAGACCTTTCCATATGACAGTTAGTTAAGGACTTAGATGAGTGCCATCACGGCCGACTCGTGGATACCGAGCTTTATTACACTTTTTGGTTCAGGAGTGCCAAGTGGTCCGTCAAGCATTGTGGACTGTGTCTCTTAAAAACAGTTATTTTTTCGTTAATGTTTATTTAGAATAAAATCATCGCGACCTGCAGAGTTATAGCGCGGATGGCTATCTCTGGTTTAAACAAAAAATTAATTATAATTCAAATCTTAAATTAAATAATTATAAACAGAAAAGGTGGCAATTATACATTTTTAGATAAGACACATGACTAATGTCTCAGGACATAAACAGGGTCAGAATCTTAAGAAATAAGAACTTTAAAGCTGTTTGAATTTGTATTGTAATAAGTGATACAATGCCAGGCAGCGCCTGCCTATGCCCCTCTTGGAATGCAGAATTTAAGGACAAGAGATAGAAACTTAGATGAGATTCTAGTACACATGGGAGACACATATTATCGGCAGGTGGACATTTAACATTTCCTAATAAGCACGCTTTTCGACGAGAGTCTAAGTTCAAGCTGAGAATCCAAGAATTCACAAAAATCTAAGATAAACGCGTTTTTTTTTAAAATTGGTTTAGAGGATTCAGGAATGTTAAATTTCAAAGAATTTTTGAAATAGTTTAATTGGTTTATGGATTTATTCTAATTTATTGAAGTACCTAGTATTAATTAATAGAATCTTGTTTAATTATTTGATTTAGATTTAATTTTATTGCGTTTATTTGAAATAAGTAACTGACACAAATTTAAATCTATGTTTTTGTTTTTGAGTCACATAAATTATAGAGTTCTACTATTATTAGAAAGAATATACAAGTTTTATCGAAACTTTAATTATATTTAATTGTTGTTTGTTTGGTATAACTGGATGGTATGCATATATGAAAAGCCTGTTGACACATTTTTTTTAAATATTTTTTTAATGAATTCTAGTTTTAATAACATGCAATTATATGCACTGATCTTTTACTAATAATAATTCATATTTTACATAGATATTTCTATAAAATAAAAATTTTAACGATTTGTTTTATGATCATAACAATATTGGGGGTTTTCCATACTATTTAAGCCTGCTAAATTCGTCATTTAGTCAAAAGACTGCTTTACAAACAGTTTTACCTGTGGGGCAAAAATAAAAACCAAATAATAAACGAATTCTTCTATTTGCCTTCTTATTCTAGATTTAAACACCAAAAATGGATCTACAGTTCCAACGACTTAGACGAATACAAGAGCAATTTCTTTTCATTATATTTTTCCAAATTAGCTCATATTGCCAAACAAATAATTTTGCCAAGTCAGTGAATTCTGAAACTATGATCTATTTTACTTTATAAGAATCTAAAAATTTAGAAAACTTGCTTTAATTTCTTTGTGGTCTAGCTTGAAAGCAATTTCATTATCACACTGTTTTATCATAGAGAAAAATATTTGAAAATGTTAATTTAGAAAAATCAATAGATATCTATAACTAAATAATTTAGTTTTCTTACTATTTAATACATTTTTTATCTAAATTTTAAACAACACCGTTTCCAAAAGATACAGGGTTATTCGTATAAGAACTAGACCAAGTGTCAGCCGAATGAGGCTCCAGAGCCGCTTGTGACTTTTCGGTTTCTTGAGCGCCTAATTTACCCGACAAACTGTATTTCCGGGGGGTCTAGGTTGAAGCGGGCAGCAAAGAAAAGAAGATAATAAATAATATACGCCTGTAGCGTGGCTAAATTTGCGATTTTTGTCTTAAAGACCATATAAAAGACGCAAAATTTAAAGTACGTTTTTCGCGGTTTTCAAAATTAATTTAAAAATATTTCCGATTCGAAATTCTAAAATATACAACAAAAAAAGCCTAATTAGTGTGATCACAATCAGTCACGGCGCTAACATGTAGTTTCCTATACCAGTTTGGAGGTAAATGAGCATCTTAAGTGCGGTTCAGCTCAAATATTCACGGAAAGGCGCGCAAATTTATTGAACTGTGTTATCTTAGATACCCTACAACAGACTGACATCATAGTTTTTCTTGATTCTAACTAATATAATAACAAAATTAAGTAAAATTGTCCATTATGTATATATGTTCATTTAAACGTTTTTGTGTAATATATAAAATAAGATTTTTATCTTAAAATATTTATAGTAATAATAAATAAATAAAGATTTAAGAGTTTCCATAAATTTAAATTAATTTGATAAATGTTATCCTCACTCAACATATTCCGATACAGATTGAAGAAATATAAACAAGAATTAAAGAAATTAAAGCAAAGTAATCGCACGAATAAATATCTTTCATATTTCTTGTCCGACACATTTGCGAATCGATAAGTGGAGATAAACCGGCAATAATTGCAATCGCCCTGCGTGCGTTCCACGCGAATATATCGGCGATTCCGCGAACGGTTATTGAAGTAGTTTAGCTTCGTTCGACCAAAGGCTCGCATAAAAGCGCTTGGCTTTTAATGAATGCAAACGTTTCTGTAATTGCTACTATGTATTGCCCATGAGTGGCGCATATTCTCCAGATCCGCGTGCGCTTTTAATTTCCACTTTTATTCGGAGCATAATTGCGTTGCAGGCTTGTATAATTGTTCAATTAATGATAAACCGTTGCGATTATTACGAGCTTATAAGTAATCAATGACGCTGATTTAATTTTCTTTTTTGCTTTTATTACGACACATTTGAATAAATAGATTATTAATGGAGTTTGGTGAGTTTTAGTATAATTATGAAAAACGGAGTATGCATTTCTTATCAGATTGAATCTAAGGTTTCGAAGCTTGCGTCTAAGGTATAGTTCTTGATCTCGATATATTGGCAATATCTTGAAAATCTTGAATTTTGACATAAAGAATAAACAAGGATTTTAACTGATCTTCTTACTGATCCAACTTCATCATAGAAGCGTTGAAATGCTGAAAAAAGAGCTCAGAGCCGAAATTCCTGATTATTTAATTGCCATTTTTCAAAATTTGAATTAATTTCGCAAAAGAGAGGTATTGCATTTTTCATAGTCACTGTCAACTTTAACATGATATATGCTATTCCCCTCGTTTTGACAGTAATACTGGGCATGTTACTTTTCAGCTCCATAGTCGCACAGCAAATTCGTCGTTTTTTTTTTGCAACTGCTCAGAATATTAAATTTTTGTTATCAAAAATGTAGCATTCTCTATTAGATCCATAAATATGATGATTATAGATATGATAGTAATTTTAAAGCAATATTAGTTAGAAAATATTTAAAAAATATTTAAATAACGAAATCAACTTCTAAATCTAAATCAATTGCTACTTAATTTAAAGAAGAAAATTATTCAACAAGATCTCATCAAGATTTACAATATTGCGTAAGTAATTTTGATATTGTTTCGATTTTTAATGTCTTATCATAATCTCAATATCGTTTTCAATTTTGCTAAAGGACTTAAAAAATCTTATGTTAATGGTCAGCACTGTGCCTATGCTAAAACAGTAATTAAAATGTCCAATTTTTGGTTAAAGAAATCAAGTAAATAACACTTATTGTAAACAACTTAGGAATCTTCTAATTGACAAACTATTTTCGAGTAATTTTAATAGCTTAAGTTACATTTAAATAATATATTTTGTTTTTGCTACTTTTGAAATAGTTCTCGTATCTGTTAAAACTGATAAAATACAAAAAGAATTTGTGTAACTAAGTATAACTTACAATTATAGATAAGTATATTACACGCAAGGATATATTTAAATTAAAAGCTTATTGTAAACGGTAAACATAATATTTTAAGTTTTGTTCAAAAGCAGACATTCGTCATGTCATTTTGAAGAATGTTAAAATGAACAACATGCTGCCACAGTTCTATAAGTTCCACAATATATTTTTTCTATCCACAAATAGCTAGAAAGTACAATTTCCACGCAAATTCTTCGAATCATTGACGTATCTACAAGTTTATTAGTGTAATTTATCATATTTTATAAATTCATATAGTTAATACTAGTTGGAATCATTGAATTCATAAGAAATAATAAATATTTATCCTTCCAAGTCATAAATATTGGACTTTAATAAATTACTATGCATAATATAAGTAAATAGCGATCATGCAACAAAACAAGGATTAAAATACTATCTACCGAAGAAACTCGTTCATCTGAATTTTTTTAATAAATAATATGCTATAAGCAAGCGCAATAAAATTAAATAACGATTTTTTAAACAAAAAAAAGCATTAAAATAGTATATTTTAATTCAGCATTTTTCATACTGTAAAGCAAACAAAAATCAAACACTTGGTTTGATGATTCAACTTTCGAGTTATTTTGATGATCTGGATTTTACAAAGTTTGCAGAGATACAGAATCTATTTATCGACGGAGAAAATGATGAATTTGGATTGAAAATAAAAAGTTGATTGAGGGATCTTGTGATACTACACACTAAAAACAATAATGTAAATTTACAGAAAAATTACATCTATATAGTATGTAAACTTACTACAATACCAATGTAAATGCACATTTAAAACTAGGTTAATGTAATTTTACCTTAATTTTTGAAAATATATTTAAAAATATATATGATTACGACAAGTTTCGGGTTTTGATGCCCATTTTCAAGTGACAAAAATTGGACATTAATCACTTATATAAATATTAAACTATAGTTACATCTATACAAGTATACAAACAAATTTGTTGATATTACATTTTCTTAGAAATATGTAATTTTAAAGGCGTTTATGTAGACCAAACGAGAAGAAACATAAAAAAGAGGTTTGAAAAACACAAACGAGCTTTTAGACAAAATAATGGATTTAGCTCAATTGCGAATCATGCTTTAGAAAACAATCACTCTTTTCAAGCAAAAATAATTTAAAAGTTTTTTATACCTGCAGAATGGGTATGAAGCTAAATTTGTAAGAAGCGGCCGAAATTTATATACATAACAGTAATCCGGAAATTAAAATCCTTAACGAACAAATAGATTTAACAATGTTTCACCACTTTTCTAAATTTTATAATATTTCTAAGAATATGTAATATCAACAAATTTGTTTGTATACTTGTATACATGTAACTATAGTATTATATTTATATAAGTCATTAATGTCTATTTTTGTCACTTGATAATGAGCATCAAAACCTAACACTAATCGTTTTCATATAAATTTTTAAATCTTATATTTAAAAATAATTTGTGATAGTAAACATAGTGAATTATTCTTAATATTGTAAAATGAACTATTACGTAGTAATGGTAAAATCAATTCAAAAGTATATTCTATATGTCATTAGAATAATTATACGTGGCAAATAGTAATTTAACAAAAATTTTGTAAATTTACAGTCTAAGAGGTAATATTACTCCGTGTTTCGTGTAAAACTGCAAAGTTTTGTTCTAAGGTCCACTAAAAGCACACAGTTTAGAGTCTATGTTCTAAACTGCTCGACTAAACACGACCAAAAATAATACATTATTAATTAATCTCTAAGCAATAGTTAGTGTTTATTATTGACAAATTATACGGTTAGTAAATATTCTTTATTTATTTACTTAAAGGTTAGACCACGTAAGTATATATATGTAAGTATATACATAAGTGCAATGTGCGTGGAAGCGAATTTTATACATCACAAGAATACAACTTACATTAAAATTCGGCATATTTGTGCATATTTTAATTAAGTTCTAACGACGATAATACGAGATCACGAGCTCTCCAGAGCACTAGAGCTTTATACAGAAAAGACTATTTGTAAAGAGGATTGTCTAATATTGAAATCATGCATAATCTTTAAGTATGCATGATAAAAAAGCTTAATTCTAAAAATAAAACGGAATAAAGTTTTTTGTTCACAGGAGACATGAGTTAATATTTTGTTGCAATAGAACAATCGGTGATGCAAAAGATCAGTCGCTTCGAAGACACTCTTTTTTCCATGTTTTACATGTATTATAGTTTTATCTTTTAGTATTGCTAATCACTCGCAACAATAGAATTATTACTATAATCTATTCTTTCTACTTAAATATTGAAATTTCCAATAAATTTTCGTTTTTACACGTTAAAAATTTAAAAAAAAATACACATTAGTTAAAATATTGATAATAAATTTACTGCTTGAATCATTTGCAACTTAATACCTATAATTTAAGTAGTGAATTTACAACAAATTTTTTCAGTGTATAGTCATACGCATTCAATTATCTTTTTTTTTTTAAATTCATGCTGAAATTAAACAGTTCGCTATATTCATAACAAAAACATTAACTTTAATGATTTATTACCTACTTAAATTTCTATTATTCTAAATTTTCCTATAACTATCTCAATTATTATTAACTCAACTTCCAATAGCTTCATGTTCTGATATGAACTTTACAATTCCGATTGCAAAGTTTGAACTTGAATGAAGCATCGAATTCTCAATAAACGCCAAACTGCTCAACATTGGCGGCAACGAAACGTTTATTAACCATCATATTAAAGCAAACCACGGAGAGCAGAGAGTTTCGCCCTCGGTACCAACTCGATTATCATCGCCTGGGCGTTCTTCTTCATCCTCAGAAGCAACAGCCGACCGACCGAACTCCATTACGCGACGGTACTATGCAAATATTCAGCGGCAGCAGAAGCGCGGCCATTGGTCGTAACCATGACGACGCCCCTGACTCGAAGCCTTCTCCTGCTATCCTCTCCTGCTGCGCTCGCGCCGACCACGCTCGCTTCTGCCGGTTCGAACAAACGCTGCGCCACGCACCCAACAAGCAAGCAAAGAAAGACACTCACAAACACATGCATCCATAAAACTCGATATCAAACCTTTACTCTCTCACCCTTACTATATATATATTCCTGCAATGCTAGCTGTGGAAGGTCTTGCAATTTGGGTCTTTGTTATCAAAACGTCAGTGAGTTCGACCTTAACTTTTAGTTTAGAGATTTCATCCTTTGTCCTTTGAATTAAGGATTTGAGAAAGTGAGAGCTGTTCCATTGGATTAAAGGAAACCGTTATAGGGATTTGGAAGTTAGGCAACTTAATACACTTGATGCAATTTTATATTGTGGATTAATAGCTAGATAAGTCTGATGAATAAATGCATCGCATGCAAGACGCACCTTTTATCACAAGTTTTATTGTTAAAACTGCGAATTTCCCTCGCATAAAACCTTATCATTTTCATTTTCATTACTGCTAGTATTATAGTTCCTTTATTATGAAGCCGCCGATTCAACGGGAAATTTCCAGTTTCTTACATGATGGACTTATATACGAACTTTATTTCACATATCATTCCGCTCTTGTATACAGTTGCGCATACTTAGGTATATGTATGTAATCTAGGTATGTACCCACATGTAAATCCATATATAGGAGCCGAGAAATTGTAGAGATATTTGAGGTTAACAGAAATTTCAATGCAAATTTCATTGTGAATTCTATTACATGCTGAGTATTCGTTGATGCGAGTTATTGCTACTGATCTTTGAATAGATGTGGTTAAATATTGTAGGTAATTTCTAATTGAGATGAAACACGAAAACTTTGTTTTGTTGTTTTATTAATTAAATTTGCTAGTAATTTACTGTTACATATATAATAATATTGAACTACACACTCTAATATTAAAATTTAATTAGGATATTCATCAATTTCAATTACGAAAAATATTGAGATGTTGAACCAACTTGAATTTTTGTAATTTTCTGAGTCGAGTAAAACTTTTTGTTGGTGTAATAAGTGAAGTATGGAGAAAAGGGTAAAAGTTGAACTATACTACAGCTCAATTTCAGACGACGCTGAGCGTGAAACTCATTTGCGTCGCTTGTTTACTCGGCGCCTTCACGCTGATCGTCGTCATTTCATCCGTGGAGTATTCGTTCATTTTACTCATCATTTAAACCATCGCACAAATAAATTATTTAATTTTTATTTTATATGTTCAAGATGAATATTTAACATGAGAGGAATGTTGTAAATTGGCCATTACGTATAATAACTGGTGTTGCATAATATCCTATAATATT
>JARJDU010037926.1:0-12331 GCA_030264695.1 Lissagria laeviuscula | reverse complement strand
TAAAGAACGTCGTTGCACTATAGTGCCTTCAATTAAAGAAAAGATACGTTTGTGCAAGGGCTGCGCAGTGTGCACAGACGCTCATTTCATTAATTAATTAGTGCATTTGTTAGTTAATTAGCATTTTTCTTTGCAGTTAGTCGGCTCTTTATTCATTTATGTTTTTAATATTTATGCAAAGTTAAATTTGTAATTTTGGGTGAGATTTGTTATATATGATATAGATCAGCGTAGCGACCTAATTTTGAGGTTAAAATGATTGGGAAGTTTTGGAAAGTTTGTAGGTCGCAAAATTTTTTCTTTCGTTAATGGGTCGTAACATAAAATAGGTTAGAAACCGGTGATATTGATAATCTTTTTTCTGTAATTTGTATATTTATCATGCTTTTTGTTGGTTTTATTGTATGATTTTTATGATATTTACCAATTTAATATAATAAATTTCGAAAAATTAAACTAAAAATTATAATACTGATGCACAGAATTTTCATATTAATTTAATAATAACTTATAAAGCAAATATATTTGTACAGCGAGCAATACGGTAGACGCAAACTAAAATTCAAAGTAGAATAATATTGTGTGCCAGTGCTTGCGAATAAAGAACATTTTACAAGTTGATATGAGAAGTAACTTGTTGAACATCTATTTCTTGATACTGCATGACTCAACGTTAATTAATAATTAAATTATTTAATTAAACTTACTGTAGTTGCTCGCGAAATAAATGTTTTAATTTAATATTCTTTTTCATTATGCAATTGTAATAATATTACATAATTTAGTATACATGCATTTTCTAACTTTTGTTTTTATAAATTTATAAATGGTTTAAATGATGTTAAAATATGAAAACTGAATATTTTAACTTTACATTTATTTCATAAACAAAAATTCACGTGAAATATGTTAAATTGTGAATACATAGCAAGCTTAATATGGTCAAATTTCACCCTTTCTGAAACTGGTCATTGCATTGCAGCTTTTAGCTATGAATTGCCAATATTATTATTGGCAAAATATTGCACATTTTTGATTTAATCTGTCTTTCCACCACATGCAGCTTTTATTTTTTTTACAAAAATTGGCGAACTTTTAACTTCTAAGGATAAATTCAAGTTCTTATTCGGAAACAAAATTGTCGGGCAAGGTCAAATTTGACGTCTGCATATCGAAATTAGTCAAAAAGGTTTAAACTGTCTTAAGCGATGCGTTTCAATGTTGTAGAGATGAAAGTACAAATAAAGTCCAAAGCCCAAAGAGCAAATTTGGTGTTGCCAACCTCAAATACTAGATGAAATAATGTTGGTACTGCTTTAAATTCTAAGTTCCTAAATTCGACACATAAACACCCGAAATCAAAAAGCTAAGTTAAATCTAAATCTAAATTCGAGACGTAAACACAACAAAATTCCATATATATATTAATATATTAAATAAAATCTTACTAATTCTCAATTTTACAAAATTAGTCTTTCGATTGTTTACATTATTTAAATTTTAAATATAAATCCACATTAATGCAATAATTAATCACACAGCATGGTGTCTTTTCTCCATCTGCTTTATTTTATTATTTATTACATTGTTATATCTAAGTCTGAATTTCTATTTGGATTGTAAGCATTTTGGGAGTTTTCCCAAGGTTTTCAAGCATGCGGAAACTGCCGAACAGGATATCACACCAACATTCGTTGTTCGTCATCAGGCAAACACCCTTTCCATTCGAATAATTTATCATTCGAGTTAGATAGATGCTGTAACAACGCGCGTGCATCAAAATCTAATTTGTGTTGCTTTTTAGCTCAAAAAGTTACTCTTTGTATTCAAACGACATTGAACTTCCTAAATGAGCGATGAACTCGAAATAAAATGTTTTGAGTAATGGAACAAAAGTTTAAAACCACAGTAGGAACAATATTAGCAAAATATGCTGATTTAATTGAGTTTGGTTTTTTTGCAAATTTAAAAATAAAATTTAGTAAATTATTAATATTAATATAATTTGTGTGGTTTTGATATTTTTTTCTTTCTTTATATATTTTTATTTTGCAGTTTCACATCGTAGAATTATAAATAATTTTTTTTTCGGCGAGTTTAATTATTGTTAGATATAAAAGAAAGGGAGATATTTTCTATGTGAATTCAGCGTCTGCTGTTAATTCATCCAACCAACAGGGAGAAACAGGAGTTGTTGAGTTCGACGAGCTGAAGGAAGGTCTTGAACTTTAATTTACCTAAAAAGAAATACGCTAGGATGCGATGCAAAAGGTGAAAAGGCGTCGAATGCAATTAAAAACCCTCTAGCTGTGCAAGTTCGTTAGCGTTGTGAAGTAAAAATAAAGCAATTGGTGACGCATCTCAAGTAGAAGAAGAATGGTCGCTGAAGAACAAATGTTGGTTTAAAAATGCCGAGTGAAGATGTTGGTTTGTGAATTTGAAATTTCATTTTGCATTATTTAACTGCACAAATGAAAAATTTGATGTTGAAAACAAGTGTTTATATCAAAAATTATATATAAAATTATTTTTTTCTGTGACGCTATAATTTTTGGTGGGTTGTCCTCTTTTAAAACAATTTTCCTTGATCTCTTTTTTCTGGGTGCACGTTCCTTCTATTTTCTTATACCCATTTAGCTTAAGTCGCACTCGACTCCACCCAGCCATCTTTTCTTAGGCTCTTTTGTGATTTTCCTTGGTCTTTCATACGTGTATTTTCGTACTCATTTTGGCAGGGCTCATGCGCTCAACCACGCAATTCGACGGGCTTTAGTGAACTTGATGATGTCTTCGTCTTTAATTAAGTCGAGTATTTTATGGTTTATCCTGTTGCGCCATGTTACGCTTTTAGTTTGAATCTCTTCGATTATTCTTTTCAAGATAAGTTTTTCAAATATTTGAAATTTCTCTTAAATTGCAGATACATCATATATCCTGACTTAAATACACCGTGATAGTCCTTTTGTGTAATTTATTTGATTTGCTATTTCTATGCAAATTTAATAATTTAATTTTTCTCACTTTTTCCTTATTATTTAGTTACACTTCAATTTCCTTGCAATTTTATGGAAAACGCTTTCGATTTAAAAATAATTACCATTCAGATATACGTGCGACGAATATTGCACTCTTTGCAAAGTTTACACGCACTGCTACCTCTTTTGCATTGCTAATCAGTGTTTATAGTCGTGTTAATTGCATTCGATAGGTGACTGCATTACCTGTAAGAAAAAACAAGTTTTACATATTTGTTTTAGGAACCTAATGTACTCGACATGTACGGACTCGTACTTAAAGAGAATGATATTTAATTCATCAGTTGCATCGTTTGTTTTACTTTACTCTACTCCCTTGTGCAATAAACGCTCACCCGTAGGCAATAAACGTTTGCAACGATTAACATTCATCACAATTGACAGTCTATTTAAAATTTGCAGTTTGTAACTGGTTAATGTGCATTAGAAATGCATAAAAAGAGGAAGTGCAAAAGACTAAAACGAAATCTATGCATGTTCTGAATAAACATAACCTAGTTTTAAATCTAGGTAGCCACTTGCTTTAGAATTAGACTTTGTAAAGTATATACCAACGTCGCATCACATTCTACATGCTACGATATCAATTCGTGAGCTTATTCGCTTATACAATGCGTACAATGGCAAATTGTTTGAAATTGGAAATCAATCGCACGGAAAAACATCTTGATTAGGCCATTTCCTCTCTCGCTGTGGTATTATTGTAATTTGATTAGCTAATCGATGAGTTTCTCTGCTTCTATGGGCACATATGAGTTAGTTAGTATGTGTGTTTGTCTGAATGGGTTGTGTTTAGAATTATACCAGATATGTATGAATTCGTTATTTTCACGTGTGCATTGATTGCAATTGCAAATTGAGTGCAAAGTCTATGTTATTTAAAATCAGATGGAAATCGGAATTCTATGATGCATAAATTGACTTTATGAAATAGAAAAAACTTCAATGAAAAATTCTTCTATTATGTAAATCTTTCTCTGTATATATAAATGAATCACTATTTTCTTTTATCACGCTAACTGGAGAACGATCCATCCTATTTCATTCATCTTTTTTCAAAGGTTTTCTAATACTTCGTACAAGGTTTTTGCGGAACGAAAAAATGCGCAGAAAATTATCCTGATACATAAAAATTGATATTTGTAGGATTTCAAAGGCTATATAAATCTGCATGCTTGGATCATATTGAACCAAAACTGATATGAATATTATATGTGAAAGAGAGAAATATATAGACGGGGTTATTCACTCTTTAAATAAAATGGCGTGGGAGGTTTACTATAAAGAGAGAGAGAAAAATGTTATAAATTCAAGTCAAAAAAAGGGAAAATTAAACAAAATTAAAAAATAAATGGTTGGTGGTAAGTGAGGGATGAGTTAGGTTAGGTATTAAGTATCCCGGGCAACGGCGGGATGTACGCCGCTATTAAGCTACAAATTTAAACAATTTACACTATTGTGTAGACTTACTATAAAATGTCCACACCGTTTAGGAGAACAAACATTACAATTTTATAGTAATAATTTCAATTGTTTGTATAATACAAACAATTTAATTGATTTACTTATTAAACAAATAAGCGAATTGCATCTAGTGCGATAATTAATCGTATTAATTGCATAATCATCTAAGTAGCTGTTTCTACTTTGTATATAATTACAGTCATTTAGTTAGTATTATGGCACTAGTTTATTGTCTATTGTTTCAACGACGTTAATTCTGAACGATTGTCAATGTCAATGCAAAACGTGATCGAAACAATTGCCGACCTTGATAACGCCACATCTCTATATTATTTTATTTAATATTAACGTAAATATCTTTGACTTTTGCTTTTTAATAAATCATACGTCATAGTCTGATTCGTTTCTCTTTTCATTCACAACTTACTTGAAGAATTTGAACTTTAACTAAGTGGTGGTATTTCTAATTAATTATATTTCTATAATGAATGGTTCAAGCTAAAATTCTTAACATTTCAATATATTTAGTATTAGAGAATTTCATACGGTTTTGAATTAAACGTGAAAGCTAATTATATATGTAATTTTAGTTTGTATGTTCAAAGAAAGCATTCATTCGTAAATGGCTATTGCTTTGTTGTATGCATTTAATTTTAAACTTTAATTCAATTTGATTTAATTATATCTAAAGAAGAAGATAGAAAGAAGCTTTTATTTTGTAGAAGTTTATGGGAATTTGAATTATAGTTTAATATACAATGGGAGCTAAAGCCGAAACATGGATGTAGTATATAATAATAAAATACTAATAATAATCAAGATGTATTTTATTATTGTTCAAATTTAAAATTAGGCAATTATGACTTTCTTTTTTTGGGTAATTTGATGAAAGTTTTGTCGCGTTTTTTTCTTCTTCTTCTTATTTTCTCTGTAAAAGCAAGAAGCAATTCGCATTCGCTCATGTGTGGATTTTATTCGGTTAATGATCAAAGATTCGAAGGAAGTCGAGAAATCCAAATTGAATATATTTCTTCTTTCTATAGATATACCTTGTAGTGCGTAGTACTATAAGTATACTTGGATAATAATCTTATTGCAAACATCAATCGTAAAAATGTTTTACTTCAATTTTACACCGGGGAATTCTATTCAATTGAACGAAATCAAAAGTTGTTTATAGATTGTTAGAGGACTTTTACTTTATTGATACTTAACTTGCTTAGAAGATTTATTGAATCATTAAATTATTTCATGGATTTTTGCCAAAATTACGTATTGTGACTTGTGTCGAATTGCAATGATGAAAACTTATTGTTGGATTTATTGTTCGTTCTCTGGTGCACTTTGCATTTAAAAGATTACATGAACTTCTAAAACCTCGGAAATCACTTTATGCTTTGTTAAGAAATATTTAAAGGTTTTGTTGGTTGTAATTTTGCAAAAGACTGTATCTATTTATAGGTAATTTTTTGTTTGTTTTTTGAATATGCAAAATATATATATTTTTTTGTAATACACCTTTTTTCAGTTTGCATTTACACTACTTAAATTAGGCTATTACAGCGCCACTTTCTGCAAAATAGTACCTGAAAATACATGTAGTCGCTGCAAATGTAGCATGTGTGATGGCAATGTGTTACTTTCGCTAACCTCTGAAATGTGTCTCCTTGGTAGTTATTATTTTTCTACCAATCGCCCGTAATACACAAATTTGCGGGGTGCCATTGCGGCAAGAAATAGGCTATTTCATTACTAGTCAATAAATGTAACAAAAAAGGACAAGTCCTGAAAAGTACGCGTGCTGGTACCAATGCTTGCAGCCAATGACAACAATCAACGCCGCTTACTAGAGCTGTTTTAAAGGGGCGGTGCGCCACGATGCCACCAGCTTTGGTGGTTTCAAGTGAGCTTGGTTTGGGGACTGCGATAGACCTAAGTTTATGAAGAAACTAGGCGCATTGTGAACCGACTGATGGTTGATTCACTTCTTTCTATCTAGGGGGTGTGCTTTTGCTGCCTACAAAAAATATTGATATGATCATATTAAATGTGCGCTTCGGCTTATCAATAGACGGAAATATGGTGCGTGCCACTAGTAATGCAAGCTATTTTAGGACTTCTTCTGGTTAGTATTCTATATTCAGCAATCATCCTGAAATGCCTTATTTTCAATACTTGTGACACAATATGCTAATAAATGTCTCTAATAGTTTTTTTGTTAAACATTGTCAAACCATTTGACAATGTAAATGTTACACTCGAAAAAAAATCACATTTACATTCACAAGTACATAATTTTCTAATCTTTATAAGTTTAAAGCAAAGTTCAATTGATAAAAAAGGATAAACTTTTCTATAAACAATGATTTTCGTACAAAAACCATGCTGATTGAACATTGGTGCTGTGTTATATGAAATATCAAATATCCCAGTTCGTGAAAGGTTATAAAGGAAGTTATTTTCCTACTTTAATTAAGACTAATTACCAAATTCTTTATTATATCCTTTGCAAAAGTAATAAAAAGTAATAACTGCCAACCAAGAAGAACCAAATCACGAATCCATCACGAACATCTTGACTTTTTCTCTCAATCATTATTCCTATCCGACCTGAAGTTTAAGATCATTACTTTGAGTTCATTATATACTATTATAATCTAACAGATAATTAATTAACGAATAAGATATGACAAAGAGCTATTGAGACTTAAAGTGTTAGTAATGTAACCAATCGCCAATGAAAATCCAGTTTCCAACTGATCAAGAAAGAGTGAAGACAACCGAAGCGAAACGAAGAGAAGATAGATAGAGCAAATCTCTTATTTATACGTATGCATATGGCAAGCAGAAACGAGCAATAATTTATGCGGCATCAGCATTGAGATGTTTGTGTAGCGTTAGTACCTGCTGTTGCTGCTGCTGCGGCTTGCTGGCATGCTGCAGGTGAAATAATCAGAAAACAACTGCTTGACGTTCGGTTTCATTAGAAAGTGATTATTAAATAATGCGATTATGGCGATTGTCACGGCCCACAGTTGATTTATATTTGTTGCACTATTACCATTACTTTTATTAGTTTAATATTTAATTGATATAGAATGTGCAAGTCAAGTTTAAATGAATTGAATAAAATTTTTCCGGTTCAATTATTTTATGCAAATTTTTTATTATTTTTTTTTTAAAGAAAATTCAGTTTATTCAAAAAAAATAACATCAAAGGCGCTTGTTATTTGTAGTTATTAATAATTAATTTCTATTTTTATTAATTTAGTTGAATAAAAAATTTATTTCTTTGACGTGAATTACAGAAATATATTTAGATATATATTTTTATCATTTTTGTGATCAATTAAAATTAAATTTAGAGTATATTTAGTGAACGATTATCCAATTAACATAAATAGAAACCATTAATGCACATCGATAATAAGAATTATACGGTTACATGAGCGAGCAGCCAACGTACAGAATAATCGATTATAAAACGTTGTGTGCATATGTGTATGTTATGTATAAAGTGTAAACGGAATTGTGAATGTCGACAACAAAGCGATTTCCAAATAGGGCGCACAACGCTGCACAACTTGAACAAACGACCATCTACGCTAAATTCAATTTCGCCCTAACACAACAAAGCAATCTATTGTAAATTGAATTCGACGTGATGTAAACAATGTTCAGTTAATTTTAAAAACAAATATAAAAATGTAAAAGCCGGTCCAAAATATGTATGTGTTGGTGTGTGTGAGTGGATATGTATCTATGGGGCTGTGTATATAGGCGTATTTAGTAAAACTACCTGTGCGTATCTCTTTTTAAAAATGTAATCCATTTAGATTTACAACTTGAGCGTGCATTGTTTTTGGAATTTATAATTTAATTAGCAGTGCAAATTATATAGTTAGTTTGAAATTTAACTTTGGTTTATATTTCGATTATTTAAATAATCAAAATAATGAATTAAGCATTTTAGTACAGTAGTAAGTAGAAACCTATGAAAATTAATTTTTTTAAATTAGTGGTATTAGGTAATTCTTTATTTATTTGTTTTTTTACCTACGAAAGAAAATACTTATGTGGTACTTTCTAATAGGCGACGGTTAAAAATCTTATCCAAGGAATTAACATATTGATAGTATTTATTTATGAGTTCGTCATATTTAACTCATGTAATATACTTAACATATTTAACACTTTGAATACATTTAATAACTTACTCACACTTAAAATATTATATTACTGTTATTGTTTATTTATCGGCAATCGTCATTGTATTTTTGATATTCTTATGAAAACAAAACAAAAAAGAAGTTTTTTGTACTTTATTTGTTAATTGGCAATTGTCTCAGTTGCATATTAATAGTTTTTGCATGAAAAACTGTTTCAATTTAATTTTTATTGCAATTTTAATAAGTACTAAGAATTTGTAAGTTTATGATGATACATTTGAAAATTGTTTTACTAAGTTTATCTGTTAGGACAACATCATGTCGATTGTATTTGTTGGTAACTTCGTTTGCCAAAAACTTCAAATTTTCGGAGAGATATTGTTTCAAATTGCAGCCATTATGCTGTTATTTAAACTTTGAAAAAATTTAAGGGTACATGATGAAAAATTCAATTTGGTTTTGTCATTTGCAATCCGGTTGATCTACGATTCACCAGTTCTTCGCAAACATTGCCGCCAGGGAGAGGCAACATCCCGGAGGTTGCCTACGGATGCAGCGCCAAAAGGGTGAAAAACAATATATAAATATTGACGACAAATGTTTCGAAGATGTAAAAATTTTGCTCTGCAACAAACAAAATAACACGAATTTAAAAAAATTGATATTTATTTAGCTCTTTAGGGTTTAGTTCTTCTGATTTTTTTGGTTCTCATTAGGCTTTAGAATCTTTGTGCACGCTTCTGGCGTCTATCGTGCTGTGATCTTTTAGTTATTCTATGAATTGTATACCTCTACCAAAATTAACCATGTCTTTTGAAGACCTACCTTTTATATCGGTGGTTATTAAAAACTCACCTTCCAACCTGGGACAGTCTTGTGTTAGCCAAGGAGACGCAGCTGCCTAAAAGGTGTTCGCTGGTTTCATCCTTCCTACAATCTGCAAACAGTATTGTTTGTTTTTCTTTTGATGTGCTCATTTTGTTGGCGGTGAGTAGCTGTGAGTAGCCCAATTAAAAGTCTGAGGTCTTCTTTATTCAGATAATTTTCTGCAAGTTTTTTTTTGTAGATTGCAATCAAATTTTTGTATTGTTTGAGGTCTGGTTCGTTTCTCCAGATGACTGTTTTAATGCTTCTTTGCCGGTCATATTTTTCATCGTAGCTTGAGATAAGCCACATGTTAGTTCTGGTTGTAGATTCTAGAGATGGTTTTTTTGTGCGCAGGTCTATATAGTCATTATTTCTGCTGGCAGAATGTAGCCATTCGGCCTAATGAAATTGCCTTCCTACAGCGATCTTGGAAGCATCTATGAACCAGACCACGTTATGGTCTTGTTGTAACTTTAAAGCAATCTCGATATGTGTTTGGTGATCATTGCAAATCACTGCAAAATTAGTATCAAGGTCATTCAAAATTGCCATGTTGTCTTTCGGACACTTGTATATCTCATTCTCCACAGAGTTATAGATCTGTATGTATCCCTTACTAGATGAATTGCGTTTAATTCTAAGGAGTCCATCTAAGGCTTTTGCTTTCTATCTCTTTAGATAGTGGCTAAAAGTCTAGCAGAGCAACCACAGCCGCTGTGGAGGTGGAGTAATTTGCTCCCGTAATGCTGAGTTATGTCTGTGAAGTTTTTGTAGCTTCAGATGTCGTCTTTTGTTGTTGTTTTTTTCTACTTCATGAGGGATGCATACCTGTGAATGGGTTATTTTGCCATATTGTACAACCAGTAGATCATACTTGACCTCAGTCCTCATTTCTTGTCAAATAGCCTTCGACAAGCCTAGTTCGCCGTTGCAGACATTTGGACAGTGTTTCTTTGTGAAAGGTCCAATTCAGTTTATTATCAAGTGTTAATGCTAAATTCTTGATTTCTGTAGAGAACTCAACACTAACTCCTTTAATTTTAGGTAGGGTTGGTTTTATTAAAATTATTAAATAATAATCTTTTAATATGATTAAAGCCGTAATGTCTATCTTTAGATAACTGTTAATGTAATAAGAATTGCTAATGGCTGTGAAGACAAATTTATAATAGATGTAAATGGACTTACATATATATGAAAGTGAGCAATACTGAGCATTTACTTCTAAATAATAATATGTAGATCTTTTTAGAAGTACATCATTGCATAGTCATTGTTATCCACTAGTTTTGTGGTTTATTTGCGTATGAAGTAGGAAACTGGGGAATAACAGAGCCGTAACAAGGTTTTTGCCGACATAAGCAATTACATAAAACAACGATTTTGTTGCATGTTGCCTCATGCCAAGACTTTGACTATGTGGCGATGGCTTTGTTTTGTTACGGCCTAGGGTCCAACAATAATATAAACATTGATTATACGTTTATAACAATCTTTACAAAACTACATACATAATAGACCTAATAAAGTGATTTGCACTTATATGAATATCATATTTTACTGAAAATATGCAATATTGGTCTGATTCTTACAGATTCATATTATTTAGGATGCGAAAAATACAGTGATAGCAATCGCTTTGTAATACATACTTTAAAAAAGAATTCCTGGTTCAGCATTTTTATTAGGTTATGTTTGCAAAATGGGCCATTCACACTTAAAACGGCGGTGATATCAATGCTTTTCCAAAAACAAATTCCGAAATTTTTCACGTGTGATTATATTATTACAATAAATTGGCAAAAAACAAAGAAGTTCCAAAAAATTGGCTAAGACGATCCTGCTGCTTCATATGTATCATACTAACAATATTAGAACGATCTAAAATCTATTTGAAACAGTTTATTATTAAATGTATCATACATAAGAAAGTTAGTTACATTAAATTACGTAATTAGTTTCGGAAAGTCCATAACTCGAGGATTGGCCATAAGCAAGTAAATGCACAGCTTTAGTTTCGGTCGTTACGAGTGGATTGAATTTCAGTGAAATATATCCCCACACTGACGAATGTCTAACTAGCCTGCGCGGAGGCAACACCTGTAATTATATCTCGTCGCTTATGTAGCTCCATAAATTTATTTCTCTTTCCGGAAGTATGACTGGAAATTATTAAAATTCCATGAATGTTTCAACTCTTCACTTGGTGAAACAAACCTGCATAATAATTAATGTCGTAATATCTTTTCACAAAAGTGTTTTTAATGTGGTTTTTCTTTATGAAAATGAAAACTAGCATTTTATTTACATGGAAAGTTATAAGGTGTAGCATATAGATAAATTTTTTTTTTATTGATACACGACTATAATTGAAAGCTACACAGACAAAATGCTTTTAAAACTCTCACTTATATAATCTACATTTCGTTCTCATTCTAACAAGAATCGACAGCAAGCAAAAAACTTTTTTTTTAAATTTTCTAAATCACATTAAAATTAAATTTATACAAAAAATGTTTGGTTTATTTTCAACATAGCAGGCCACATTTACAATTGTGTCAAATCGCAAATTCGCATTCTCAATTTTTTTCAATTACATCGCATTCCAAATTCAACTCGCGTTTTATATCACAAAGAGAATTTTTCCGCTTATGAAGTAATTTGCCGCTGCAATCGTAATCGCTTGATTTATTGCGTGCGCATTACACCCATTAAGTCAGTCAATGTTTTGCGAACTGCTTCCAGTTTCCATAAGAAGTGCGAATTATTGGCGCAATGTTGCACATAAAATGCTCG